>CM053980.1:4205653-4418098 GCA_028641955.1 Protonibea diacanthus | reverse complement strand
GGGGGGGGGGGGGGGGGGGGGGGGGGGGGGGGGGGGGGGGGGGGGGGGGGGGGGGGGGGGGGGCAAAAGAGTGATTGATAATACGTAAGACAGAGTGAAAAGGATGGAGTGAGGGAGAATGACAAAGGCAAACAGTGAGAAAGAGAACGGGAGCTGATGATTGATTGACATTTGGTAAGAGACAGGCTAAAAGCCAGGAGATGCATGATGAAAAAAAAAAGGAAAATACAGATTGGAAAGAGAGAGTGCATTGATTGATTGAGGAATATTACTTTGAAAGGATGAGAGACAGTAAGATGGGGTGTTGGAGATTGTAGGGTGGGGAGAGAAAGAGGTGTGTGTGTATATCTTTGGACAGTAAATGGTTTTATTAAATTATGATTGATTGTTCTGTGGTTTAACAGTCAACTGGGTTTGAGGAGGGAGTTTCTACATACATTCAAAATGTCATCAGAATAGCTGCACTTTATTACTTGCCTTGACTGCAGAGTAAACCAGACCTTTATTTATACCTTTGCATGTTTTACAAGTATATTTTCTTATATTTCCATATTTCCATGTCTCCCAGTTTTATGGTCTGCCTATATTTTAATGCACATCAAAGTGTGTCATTATTCATCTGTTGTCTTGATAAATTCTGAATATCGTTAATTTCTGCAGGACTAATTCCATCAGTACAACAATACTAATACTGTCATAATTCCAACTCTGCTGCTTCTTCTCTAACAGAAAGAGTTTTTGTTGTTTAATGAATTATAATCATAGTTTTTTTTTTTTCTTTTTCTTTTTTCTGTGACACTGACTGTGAAACACATTCTACTTCCAGCAGCTCAAAGGACATAATCTTTCCCTCTCCTGGCAGGCTGTTAATACGAAATATCCCGAGCATTACGTTTTATTGACTGCAGTTTAAGTGATTAGTCGTGATTAAAATAATGGCAAAGTGGAAGCGATTGGACTTAATTAGTGAACGAGGACAGTACTTCTGTTAAATTCTACTTCTGAAAATTTTAGAATTGTAGATTGGAACTGGAACATTGGGTTTACCTTTTTGTATTATGAGTGAGTCACAGTGAGCTCTTCTGTAATGAATGGAAGCAGGTGGAGAAGACAGGCTTGGGCATTTCTGTTGCTGGAATTACCAGGATTTGGCATGTTCACCCATCTTGTACCAAAAAAGCTTAAAGTCTCCATGAAATGAAAAGCAGAGTGCTGTTGCTTATTCATTGTACACATTTCTTCACAACAGTCGGATAGGAAGGGACTTGATTGGTGTTGAAGCTTTGACTTTCGACATCCCAGGAACTGAGGTTCCGAGTTTCTGTAACTGCTTATCCTCATCAGGGTCACAGTGAGGCTGGAGCCTATCCCAGCTGACTTTGGGGTACACACCCTGACCCTACACATAGAGAAAAACAACCATCCACACCCACATTCACACCAATAGCCAATTTAGAGTCACCAATTAACCTGTTGCAGTGCATGTCTTTGGACTGCTGGAGAACCCACACAGACAAGAGCAAAACCTGCTACTCCACACAGAAGGCCCCAGACAGGGTTAGAACCAGTAACCTTGCTGTGAGGGGACAGTGCACCACCACGCTGACGAACCCAGTTGAATTACATGCAAACGGCAGATTCAGTTAATTGGCATTCATGCTTCTTCAACAACTTTGTACTGTTGTGGAGCCTCTGGTTTTACACCAATTTGAGTTGTTCGATTGCTTTGGTGTTTGCTGCAAACTAAAATTGGTCCCATAATTTCAGCAGTTTGCAGTTGTTCTTTTTTTGTTTGTTTGTTTTTTTTGTGTGCGAATTAAATAATTCAACATGTTGGGAGAGCATTTTGAGAAACATTACAGACTGTTTAGAAATAAAACAGAATTTTCAAAAATGTATATCTTATAAATGTATGTGATATATTCAATTTATCAAACACAACGTATCCCCTAAACACCACAACCATTATAGACATGCAAACATGTAAATATGGGTAGTTCTTGTATTTGTCTGCTTATGAACATGAACAATGAAATTATACACAATTACATAAAATCGTTTGGTGCCTGTAGGGGGTGCTGCAATGCCGCGATGCTCCTATTATTACATTTTTGACTAAATTGTACTAAAGCATAGAATGTCATATCCACTGCACACACTGTCTTCTGCTATCCAGGTTTCAGAGCTCAAGAGCACCCAGTGCACTGCATAACCGGGAATCCATCTGTCATTACGGAGGAGCCGCCCCACCTACTGATGATGGATTCCTCCTGACCCTGCAGGTGGAGACCTGCAGCCTTAAGCTTACCACAGGTCAGCCGCCATGCTGTCCGTGCCCACACTGTGCACCGTAGACTCATTAACTCTCCAGCACCGCCATGGCATTCTTATCCAGACAGACAGACAGTCACACTCTGAGGTCTAGGTTCACTGCTGAGGGCACTCTGTCACACGTTGTGCTCCTTGGTTTCATAAAAGAACATGCTGTTGTGTTTTTCTTTTTTATTCTCTATGAAATTTATGCAAATCAAGTAAAAAAAATTAATGCCACTGAACGGAGCTGTGCACAGTAAACAGCACCTTCATCACACAGTGTGCCAAACAAATTACTTCAGCTTTAAGACTAATCCACCAAGGCTGGCACCCATAAACCCTTTTGTAAGTGGAGCGTACTCTGATCTAATCAGACTTCCTGGCCATGATGCCTGCAAATTACAGACATCATAGCAGTCCTTCTAAATGGTCACACTTAGCCGGCTGTTACACCACCTCCTGAAAGCTGCTGCTGGAGTTGGTTATGGCCAATCGTTAGTGAATTGGCTGTGATCTGGTTTTGCATGGTTTGTGCTACAAATAAATATTTTATCTGCCAAATAATGAAAGTTGGATTTAGATTTGCAGATGTGTGACTGTAACAGGAGCAAAGATGCATTATTTTCTGTCCAGCGCTATTAGGCAGCGTTCACCTCAGTGTGCCAAATTGCTGCACGGCTTTCTGATTTGATTAAGCTGGTGATACGGCGTGCTTGTGGGTGGTTGTGGTGTGTGAGTAATATCAGAAACACACGTTTTTACGTTTTGTAGCTCTGGGGCCTGGAACAATCTTTGGGTAATCTAATTTAAAGCATTTGCATTCATTTGACTAATTTGATCTCTTACAACTATGTCAATGTTCATGCAAAAAAAAAAAAAAAAAAAAGAACTTACTTCTGTCCTGAATCAGACTTCTAAATGCAAATGTTGAGCTATCTATCTGTGAGTGAACTCAGTTGACTCAAGACAATGATCCAAACCGCACAAGCAGTTCTTCACCAGTGTAGCTGGCAAGAAACTTATTTAAAGTTTTGGATTGACCTGGTTCAGACCCAAAGTCTAAATCCAAACCCAACTCTGGCAGAAGCTGAGGTGAGCAAAGAATGCTCAAAAACCTTTTTAATTCAAGCGTGTCTGCATCAGGAATATGGATGGATACAGTATCTACATTCTTATCATTTGTTAGAGAAGTTGAACAAGAGCATGATTCTGCAAAACTTCCATGTGTCTTAAAAACACATGCACCCCTCCTCCCCTTCACTGTTCTCTCTGTACTCCTTGTTCTGCTCCTGTCCTTTGTTTGTCCTCCACACTCTCCTTGTCTCCCGTCCAAGCTCTGCTAATCTGCTGTGACATTTTATCGCTCAACAACATAATTTAACCATGCACACACACACACACACACACACATACAGAGTGGCAGAGGGAGTGAGAATGACACACACATCACACACACACACACACACACACACACACTATGAAGAGTGTGACCAAACCTGGAGCCTCCAGTTTAAACTCACACTTCAAAATGCCTGCTACATCTTCATACTGTTTTGTTAGACAGACCAGATAAAAGCTGTGTCCCCTCTGGGGAAAATAAGTAGGTCAGTGGTTATGGCTTATGGTTAGGGAAAGTCTATGTAATGGCCCAAAAAGTGACCTAAGTCATGCATGTGTATTTAACCTTTATCACCAGGCAAGACATTAATAAGTGAGCAAGCAATGATTGAGAAACAATGACAGCAGCACATGTACTGGATTCAGGTGTGGTTATTCTGATGTGATGAGATTATATATTATACTTGGTCACCAATTTTGATTGAAGCTTTTAACCCTTTATCGGGCGAGGACACATACACGGTCACTTCCATGGGCTTTTAAAATGGTGCCCCACATTTCTCAGTGAAGGAGCAGAATAACTTTCTCCACCCAATCAGCGAAATTTTACACAGCATTCAGACCTTGAATAAAATAATTTGCCCGACTACAGGGAACACTGTTTCAAACGGGCAAGGATGCTGTCCACTGGACCAAAGAAACAGGAGAGGCAATGTGGACACACTGGGGATCTGTTTTAGCCCTAAAACTACTGTACCAAGAAGAGGTATGGTAGAAGATAATTCAGTGATCAACCTGGCAACATGATTTCAACTATCTAAAGAGCATGTCCAATTACTTATGTCCCCACCGATGAAAATCGTGTTTTTCATGTTGTTCACATGTTCATGTGTCATTTTTCTGTTGCTACAGGACATATCAGCAGAAAAGTAAGTTTAAAGTGCATTTCTGCCTTCAAATTGCTGTCAACCAAAGGCAGACGCAAACTGGCATCTTCAGGCAGACTGGGGTTGTGACGCAACAACCCCCAGGGCGGGCCACAAGCTAGCTCACCCGCTCCAGCTCACTATCGGGCAACAATGCCAGACCATGGCAATTCTCTTCCTAACTTTCGCTGTGTTTTAAACTTCTACAGCAATGTAAATTTGGGGTTTATATGGCCTTTTTAAAAATGAATAAAAATAAAATAAAATACATGGAATTTTTATGTCCTGCTTAACTTTACACAGCAGCAGAGTCACAGTCACACAGACATGCACACAAGCCATGTCATTATGCACAGTGCACTGAAAATGGAGCTCAAATAGGAACAGACTACTAAACTGTGAAACTAAATTAGCCACTTTTCACCTGTTTTTTTTCTTTATAAAACTAAAGTTTGGATAAGACACAGACTGTTAGATTCTCCTCCTGGAGACAGATCTGTAACAGTCTGCACAAACTAATCATCTTGTGACCTAAATAGTGTTACCATACAGATGTCATGTGCAGTAATTTATGTTAAATACATAAATACACAATTTTGGTGACAAGAGGTAATATAATCCACCCCCAACAGCCCTTCAACACCAATACAAGACAGGGCTCCAGACTAACTTTTTGCATCGGTTGCACTGGTGCGCCTATTTTTTATTTTATTTTATTTTTTTTTTAGGTGCGCCCAAATTTTTCATTGCATCACCTTTAACACCATAAGGTCACCTTTTTATCTCTCTCCATAACTTTCATATAATGTGAATAATTTCTGAACAAGAATAAGGTGCAGAGAAATGTTTGTCTTTATTTGAAGCACAATTATATATACATTTTTTTTTTAAAAAGTGTTTAAAGAGCTTCACTGAACTGAGACCTAACATCATGTCTCAAAGTCTCATAGCAGGTCTCCCCTTGATGTCACATGCCCCTCAGATGGCCAACACCTCTAATTTGGCCTTCTTGCCCTTTGGCCTTGGCTAAACCAGCTTGCCACACTCTCCCTAGCATCAAAATCTTCCAACCTGGGCCCCTCCACACTGATCCTTATCAGGTCTTCCACTGTCTGTGTGAAGCGATGCTCTGGAATCTGATTTCATTCTCTTCTGTGAAGAAAATCCTCTCTCACAAACAGCAGATGACACAGGGAGGACCAGCAGAATGTGGACAAGGTGCAGTATGTTCTGGAAAATATACAAAACACATTCTCATTGGGACGTACAAGGTGTCAAAGTTGTTTTGGATATCAAAGTTGACATTGATATTGATATCAAAATGTCATTAAAAAGAGTAAAACCTTGTACTCTGAACAGTAGGCTCTTAGGTTAACATCAGCTCCCAAAGGCTGAGGCAGGTCTTGTCCTTGAACCTCCTGGTGATTAACAGCTTCAGGCCCACAAACTCTTCTTTTGCCAACTCAGTAACACCATTTCTGAAATTGACATGGAATAAACAGCCAATCAGTGTTTGAATGAACATGATTGCTACCAGCACTACTACATACTATTATGTAGTGGTCCACTATGCTACCTTGTGAGGACGGGTGAGAAGTGATCCAAGAGGAATGCCAGGTCATCAGCACCATGATCCACTAAGTCCTTTTGGTCTTCTGGCCAGCTATCATGATTGAACATGTTGCAGCATTTGACAAACTTGGTTGTGGCAGATTTGGTCGCATCCTCTCCTATTGGAAGGATAAAGACATCTTAATAAAATGATTAATATCATTTCTGAGCTATTTATGTGTTCATAAGACAAGAGGAGTGCATTTGCCTATCAGTAGATTTGATTGTTGCCTCCATTGCTCTCTGTAGTTTAGTAATAGCACCACCATCCTCTGCCAGCCTAGAGACTTCCCCTTTGAGTATAGAGAGTATATAGAGAGTATATAGAGGGCATATATAGGTTTGTTCTGTGTGGTTATATATATTTTCTTATATTAGAAACAAAACCACAAATGTACCTGGAATTTATAGAGTGGCATTTCACTCTGCTCATCCTGCTGCCTCCTCTGCAGCCATGAACTGTGAGTCTGCCCCCAGGCTTAGGTCTTGCAGCCTCACCTCTGTGGTCACCAGCAGATTTTCAAGAGCACAAACTTTTATAAGTACAGCTGAAGCTAATAGCAAACATGATTGAAAATTAAATCCCATTTCAACTCCCTTGCCTGAGGTAGGATGGTCTCATTTTTCTGAGGTAGGAGACCAAACTTGGTTATTCCAGCAAAAAACAGCCAGAAAGACAAAAAGCCACAAAAGTGCCATCTTCCACTGATTTCTTGACCTGTATCATACAACCACAGCAACTGCTCATATAGCCTTCAACTTGAATAAACAAAATTCTGGGTAGGAAAATGACTGAAGTTAAAATGGCACTAATGTAGTAAATTCTCTGTGAAAATCCACTGACCTTTCTGGCTCGGCCTGCAATATCTGCATTGGCAGAACACTCTGCCAAGTGGTCCATATGACCGTAGTACTGCAATGAACTGGCCATGACTATTCTGTCCAGGTCTGAGGAATGTCTCCAGGGCCCTGGAGATGTGGAAGCCATCGTGTTCCTTTAACCCCACCAGGGACTAGGACATCCACTCCCAGGTCTGCTCCAATGGCCTTCAGCTCCCTCATTGATTTTGGACTAAAATGGTAGGTCTTCCACACCAGATGTAGCAGATGTAGCAGTTTGGTCAAGTATGTACTTGACCAATCATAACATCGTCCCTCTGGACTGACAACATAGCCGGTTCCAATCTGTAAAGACACATCGCAATTAGTTTACAAATAGATAAGCTACCTCGTATGAGAAAATGCACAAAAGCCTATATAATTAGGTCTATCTGTGAGTCATACAGTTAAAGTCAAGTCAAGTCAGTTTATTTATATAGCACATTTAAAAACAACAGGAGTTGACCCAAAGTGCTTTACAGTCAGAGCAGATAGCAAGGATAAAAACAATAATATTATAAGAAACAACAAAGCAAGATAACATAAATAATAAAAATAGAGAAAATCATTAATGGTGTAGCCTCAGACTGAGCTAATAGCAAGATCATAAAAGTAAGATTTTAAACTGGATTTGAAATTTTCAATAGTGGGACAGGATTTTATGTGATGGGGTAGGCTATTCCAGAGCTTGGGGGCAGTAACAGAGAAGGCACGGTCGCCTTGAGTTTTTAGGCGCGAATGGGGGACTGAGAGGAGCCGGTGTGATGATGACCTGAGAGATCTGGGGGCAGAGTATGAAACCAAGAGATCAGAAATGTATTGCGGAGCTAAACCATTTAGGGCTTTGTAAACAAATAGTAAAATCTTAAAATTAATTCTAAATTTCACAGGCAACCAGTGTAAGTGTGCCAGGATTGTGGTGATGTGTTGTCTCTTTTTTGAACCAGTTAAAAGTCTCGCAGCTGCATTTTGCATTTGGAGTCTGGAAATTGTGGAGTCGGTTAGCCCTATGTAGAGGGAATTACAATAATCCAACCGAGAGGTAATAAAAGCATGGATGACTATCTCCAGATCCTTCTGAGATAAAAACGGCTTGAGTTTGGCGATGGTTCTGAGCTGATAAAAACTACTCTTAACAACATTACTGACCTGACTGTTAAAACTTAGGGGACTGTCAAAGAGGACACCCAGATTCCTAACCATGTTATCACAATTTGGAGCTAGGGGACCAAGAGCATTGCTGAGAGTGGAGACAGAATTAGGTGGACCAAAGATAATTACTTCTGTTTTATTTTCATTGAATTGTAAAAAAGTTCCTCGCCATCCAACATTTGACATCATTTAAACAGTTAAAAAGATTTCCTAAGGAGCAGGTGCTGTTGGGTGCGACCGGTAAGTAGAACTGTGTATCATCTGCGTAACAATGGTAAGGAATATTGTGTTTTTGAAAAATGGAGCCAAGTGGAAGCATGTATAAGGAAAATAGAAGAGGACCTAGAATTGAGCCTTGGGGAATGCCACATTTAATTTTAACTGCGAATGTTCTGTCTTTTAGATAGGAGGTAAACCATTTTAGGACTGTACCCTGTAGCCCAAATTCGGCCTCCAGACGTTTTAAAAGAATGGCATGATCAACTGTATCGAATGCTGTGGTGAGGTCGAGGAGAACTAAAATGGCAGATGAACCTGAGTCAACAGAAAGAAGAATGTCATTGTGTACTTTAAGCAAGGCTGACTCTGTACTGTGTAGAGCTCTAAAACCAGATTGGAATTTATCAAGGATATTAAAAGTGTTTAAGTAAGAAGAAACCTGGATGAAGACAACTTTTTCTAAAAGCTTAGAAATAAATGGTAGTTTAGAAATGGGCCTAAAATTATTCATGTCACTGGAGTCTAGGGTTGTTTTCTTTAACAGAGGTTGCACAACTGCATGTTTAAAACACTATGGGAAAACTCCATTTGTTAAGGAGCTATTAACTATGGCTGAAATAAGTGGACAGATTGTTACAAAAACATCCTTAAACAGGCGTATCGGAAGAATATCAGAAGGGCAGTAGGTAGAATTCATATGTAACGCTGAGTAACGCTGTGTGTAATATAGGATGTTTTATATTAGACGTTTTCTTAAGAGAATTGGGATGTGTAAGAAGGAAATTAATGTGTTGCTACGAAGTGTAGATTCCTTTGTTTCCCATGTAATGGTGGCTCATGCTCAGTAGAAAACAATGTATGTGTTGCATTTGGATTTGGAAATGATTGAAAAAGACAATATGAGCTAAAAGGTATTTTTTATTCGTGTTTACAGTTTTACAGCTTGTTTTTGCACCGCTGTGTGTAAAATAAAGGAGAGGAGAAAAAGACCTCGGCTGTATGGCTGTAGACGATCACACAGTCCTTGATAGATCTATGTCGCCGTTGATCTTGAAGGACATGTATGTGGTGTTTCCGACGTCCGCAGCTGTCTTTTGCTTCAAGGTGTCAGCTATTACCCCAGTGAATTGGGCACGTATCATTGCTATACATTGGGTTGACGTTCAATCCATTTTTCTTCATGAGAAGAATTTCTTATTTACATTTGTTGAACGGCAAGTCCTCTTTGGCAATGTTGTATGCAACATTAAATTTGATGATCATTTCTGATTCCTCAGAGGACCTGATTGTTACTGCCTGCCGCTGAAATGCAGGTGGGAGAGGGGCCACTTTCTGTACACAATTGTCATGGCATGTAGCGTGTTTTTTAGACATGCTGTAATGTTGTTGGCCCGCTCACAAATGCACTGTTACCGGCCTTATTCTGACCGCACTCCTGACAGTAAACGCAGTGTTTCGTTACATCCTTTGTCGTACCTCAGCCAGGGAAATTCTTTAAGCCAGTCCTGTCTGAAATAATACATTCTGGGCTTTTTATTTGAGTCTCGGGCCGAGCGATATCTCAGACTCGGTTGTCTCCTCTGGTTCCAAGTCTGATGCTGTTGCTGAAGGACCAGGGGCCTTATATATAAAGGTTGCGTACGTCCTTTTCCATGCTCACATTCAGATGTATCAAACGTGAAATGACGGTGGAAATGTGCAGTGCTCCAAGCCAACTTCATGGCTGGCGGGCGCACAGTTCCACAGCTACTGTTCCTTTGGCGACACTTAGAGGTGATGCTGAGAAACTGTTAATAATGTAAAAACAAGTAGTCATCAGAGTGACGTGCACATCAGAGACACACTTATGAACAATTAACACACACACACACACACACGTGTTTGCAATTATATGGGTGGTTATAAAAGTATGTGCAATGTGATGAAGAATACGGTATTAATAATAGCAGCGTTAGCGTTGTTAGAGGACCTTGCAAATGGTGCAATCCGACGTGAGTGAGTATTTAGGGAACACGAGGATTTACTTGCAAAGAATGATAATTGGCTCTGAAGCCGTTTTCGTTTACCAAGGCCAGTGTTACTGGACTTGTGCGCAGAGCTGTGGCCGGCCCTAGAGCGCAACACGACGAGGAGCCAGGGGTTGTCTGTGCCCACACAAGTGCTGACCACACTGGGGTTCCTGGCAACAGGGGCATTCCAGCGGGAGCTTGCCGATTGGTCAGGAGTGTGCCAGTCAACTCTGAGCCGAGTCATGCCAGTTGTGTGGGACGGAATCATCCGGATGTCATCCAGGTACATCAAATTCCCATACAATGCTGTTGAACAGGCCAACATTAAAGTGCAATTTGCAGCGAGAGCCGGTTTCCCTGACGTCGGAGCTATTGACTGCACACACATTGCTATAAAAGCGCCATCACAGGATGAATTTGTTTATGTTAATAGGAAACACTTTCATTCCATCAATGTTCAAATCATATGTGATGCGCAAATGCAGCTCACTAACATCGTGGCAAGGTGGCCTGGTTCAACGCATGACTCATTCATTCTGACTAACATCATGGTTGGGAACAGGCTGGAGGCTGGCACGGTGCACGATGGGTGGCTTCTAGGTGAGTAAATAGTTTGTTTGTTTAACTGTCCCGTATGTAAACCAGCGCATGCACATTTGGGCATGTGCGCATTCAAATATCATGTTTTTGGTTTTCTTTATTTTCTGCTGGTGAAATTAGAGCTACAGAGCTTTCTAACAAGCCCCTGATCGTCTCCCCGTGTTCAGTAATTATGTCAGTAAAAGCGTGCGTAACGTTGGAAGTGTCAGTCGCGGCACACTTCTGCATTCATTATTTGTGTGGTTCATTTAAGTGGTGCGTTGTATTCTGCCTTCATTTGACCCCAGGGGACCATGGCTACCCCCTAAGAACGTGGCTGATGACCCCTCTTACAGACCCCAACACCAACCAAGAGAGGAGGTATAATGACCTCCATTCCCGCACTCGAGAAGTCGTGGAGAGGGCAATCGGCCTGCTGAAGGGACGGTGGCGCTGCCTGGACAGGTCGGGGGGAGTTCTTCTGCTGTACCGACCTGAGAAGGTGTGCCGCATTGTGATGGCCTGAGGCGTCCTCTACAACGTGGCACACCGCCATGGCATACCACTGCCAGAGCACAACATCCCCCCACCGGAGGAACCGGATGCCAGACCCGTCAACTTCAACCCACCCCGAGAAGCCATACAGGCCCGGCAGAATGTGATTTCAAGCATGTAAAGAGGCAAGGACAGAATTGACTTGTACACAAATGCATTTATTGCTTTACTCATATCGCTCAGTACATTAATTAATTGATCCGGACGATCATTGATGCCACCGATGGCTTTAACTATTTCCTCCTGTGACTTCAGCACAGCTCGGGGACGGACATCAGCAGCTGGCGTGGAGACGCCGGGGCCGGTGGAGCTGATGGAGACGCTGGGGCTGCCGGAGGAGTCCTCTCCTGGCTCATCGTCTATTGTGAAATAAAAGAATTAAACATACAGTACATGAGTCAAGCCATGTGTATTGTGAGCAGCCAATTGTATGACCAGTATAATTACAACATGAGTTCAGTATACTGATGATCAGTGTCACCTTCATGGGCTCCCACGACTTCAGTGAGAGCTGTGTCACCAACCAAAGAGGCCACTCTCCTGTCGAAGAGGGGAGAGTTCCTCCACTCCCGTCCCCCGCCTGTTGCGGTCACGCTTAGGCAGAAACCCTCTGCTTCACCTCCACCTTTAGATCGGACCACTTCTTTTTGATCTGTGTGTGTGTGCACTGCTCAGGACCTACAGCATTTACAGCCTCACACACACGCTCCCACTCACGTTGCTTTTTTTTTCATATTTTCCTGTTGACAGGGTACCAAAGAGGATCACCCTGCGCGTCTCCACTTCATTTACAAGAATCTCGAGCTCAGACTCTGTAAAATTCCTCTTCTTACCCTTGGTCATCGTGTTGTTTGATCGGACAGAGAGGTGAACCTCAGGTCCAGGGCCTATTTAAATTGATTTGCATATTTAAATGGGGGCATGGACAGGGAGGAGTTTGGCACATCTGCATGTGCGCTCAATTCCACGTTGATTGGGATGTACAAAAGAAACGTGGAAATCCACGCAAGTATTCGTACATGAGGCGCCAGGTCTTGCCATCTTCCTAGGGACAGAGGGCTCCATGTCTTGGCTGGTTGTAGGCTTATTTGTCTTAATGAAAACATTTTCTATGCTTCTGCCTCTCTTCATTTTCTCTCGTTTTGACGCAGCTATTTTCTTTTCTCTTTTCTAGGCTACTTTGGCGCTCAGGTTGCACGCAATTTTTAAACGCACACAACTTAGAGCAGTTGACAGGACCACAGCCAATCAGAGGCAAAGGCCCACCCGTGCTCTGTCTCTCATTGGTTTAGACCACGATATGATCCTACCATGAGTGTGAGTTCGGTCACAGGAGAACACAGAGAGATGATATGCTTGTGAAATAAATTTTTGTTTTCATCCGGGCAGCGTCAGGTGTGCAACCTAGAAAAATTATTAGCTGCACCCTTGTCCAGGGGACATTTCTGTCCATCAGACAGAAATTTTGATAATGGGATAATTAATATGAAATGAATGTAAAGGATAGTAGTATGTAGAATTGAGCGGTACAGATAAAGCACTTTTGCGAGTATGAGTATTATACGGATAATATGAGTCAGTATCTGTGCTGGACTGAATGAAAATCCTCATTGGGTAGTATGGTTTTTTTTTTAATGAATATTCTGTGTGTTATGGAGCTGTTAGATCACCCCGTTAATACAGGTGTGTACCTCGTTAATACAGGTGTGTACCTCGTTAATACAGGTGTGTACCTCGTTAATACAGGTGTGTACCTTGTTTGTAGGTGGTACAGGAGATCAAACACTTCAGTGAGTGCAGAGAAATTGTTTGACTAAACGTCAACTAATATTATAGGATTATTTTATTATTAGATAAAAACATGTTCATTTTGATTACATAGATCTTTGCTTAATACATTTTGACTTTTGGACTTTACAACGCTGTGGAGTTACTGGAAATGTTTGGATCATCCTCCATCAGCTGTGCCAGTGAGTCGCTGATACAGCGCTAGCTTCAAAATAAGTGTGAAGTTAGGAGGCCAATCTTGTGACAACGGGTGGTAAGTGGACCAAAGAGGCAGATGCTGGGTGGTACAAGTGGTACAGTGTTTAGGGGAGACACAAGAGGGGCAGAGGATGATGGTGAGAAAGTCCGAGAGAAGAGTGGGCAGCAGTGTGGCAGCTGCTGAGCAGGGGTACCCACCCTATCTAAAGCACAGGAAGCTCAGGTCAAAAACCTACACACTCAAGGAGTCTCAAAAAAGCACTGTGAGTAGGAATCACGGAATCACTGGGAAAAGGAGCCTGACTAGGAAACTGTAAAGATCTGGCGAAGAGTGAGTGGAGAAGCGGTGTATTTAAGCAGAGGGAGTAATGACGAGATGAGTCTCAGGTGTGTGCTGCAGCAGCTACCTGCGACTAGGGCCCACCCCTAGGAGGGAGGGAGAAACACACAAGGAGAGGAAGAGAACAACAACAGGGGCAGCAGAGACGTGGATATAACAAATCTGTCCGTGGAAAAATCTCTTTTTCAGCAGATACCTTAGTTACTGCAAGACTGAACTAGCAAAGCAGTTTAGATGTGCACTATTCAGTTTGAGAAACTCCACAATCTCCATAAGCTTTGACGGGACTAGAAAGTTTCTCCGTTGCTAGGTCGTAACTAAGGCCCGGGCTATTTGCTGGAATAGTGTATTGGAATTGTACTGGAATTATTCCTGTATAATTGCAATATTACACTCGAGGGTGTGCTTTAACTTGTTATTTAACTTATTATTGGCACATGCTAACTGACCACATCACTGTCGTGCAGTAATGACATTAAAACACAGCCTCAAGTGTAATATTGCTTAATTATTACACAGCTTTCTTGAATACTCATATACGATTGGTGAATTACAGTGTGCAGTGTGTTATTTCTGTATAACACATGGCTGCTCTAAATAACAGACCATTTCTATGGGCACAGTTCTGATCACAGACTGGAGGAGGATGGAGGATCACAACAGATTGCAATAAAAAATGATTTAAATCAGTATTTGTGTCAAATCATTAATTACTCAGTAATCCTAAACTGTGGTTTATTTAGCAACAATGTACCCTTGCCGTACGTTATCCCTTGCAAGGTATATGTTTTGTATTAGCTGTTGTTTTTTTCATTGCTGCTGATGGTGCACACTCATTTTTAATTATTATTAAAACTTCAATTCATGCTGCAAGATTGATTCTGCTTTGTCATGCTAATAAGGCACTGTTGAATTGAACTGTATTGAATGAGAATGACTGGAGACAGAGAGAATGAGGGGTAAATTAGGTTGACAAAGAGAGTCAGTGCACGTGTGAATAAGAGCATGACTGTCTGTTGATGTGTGTGTGTGTGTGTGTGTGTGTGAGTGAGAGAGAGAGAGAGAGAGAGAGAGAGAGAGAGAGAGAGAGAGAGAGAGAGGTCAGTAGAAGGGATTGATGCTGAATATGAGCATGAGTGCAGCAATCAATGAAAGTATCTGAGTACTGAGCTCTCAAGGCGATTTATCCCCCCTCATACCTGAGAATAGAAAATCAATATGTATGAAGCTACCTACCAGAGGACACAAACACACACATGCACACATTATGAGGGTCTACTATAACCTGCGCAACGCAGAATAGATAAACAGGCCTGAAACAAAACCCATTTTAAATTAGGAAGATGTGTGAACACAAAACACACTCTGCAACAATGAACAATGTGCGCGCACACACACACACACACACACACACACATGCACACACACACACACTGCCCTCCCAATCTACCTCACCCAGACACATTATCACACACAATAGGGAGCTTGTAGCAGTGACGTCGTCACTCAACACACACATAACCTCAACTTAACCTACATCCCTTTGGCTATAAATCTGTTCTATGCACACAGACCTGCAGTACATACAAATACACACATGTTGGGACTTACTGCAGATGTGCTCTACTGGTCACACACACACACACACACACACACACACATAAACACTCACACACAGTAGTACCTTGGGGCATAGAGGTGTTCTAGTGTGATAAAGATGACATAGTAGTGCTTTAAGGCTTTTAAGAGGCAGAGCTGTAGACAATGTGTGTGTGTGTGTGTGTGTGTGTGTGCAGCACGATGTAAGGAGGGTTCTTTGGGAGATGCCAGTGTGTCTGTGTTTGTGTCAGGCTCTGTTTCAGTGCAGGACTGAAATCGAGTTAAGACTGTTTGATACACAGAGAACAGAAGCTTCTTGCATTGTTTATGTGCTGAAAGCTTCTGATGCTATCTACAGCAAGAGGATGAAAAAGAAATCCTTCCATCCTTCCAGCATGAAATCTCACATGCTGAATATGGATAAAGCTGTAAATACTTCATGACATTCATTTCTTTCATTTTCACATATTCAATTAAAATTCAATTCATGTCCAATCAAGCAGTTACAACATTTATGTCCTAACTGGAGAAAAGTCAGTTTTCTGTCTGAAATTCACAGAGAAATGTCTCAACATTGTTACATCTAATGTGTGTGTGTAACACTACTGTTCATGTCAAACACATATATGATACCGTACGTACAAGATAATCATGAATGCTTATGCATCACAAACTAGAGTCCTGTGGTTTTACATGGACATGTAAGTTTGTAAGTTGGGGGGACACACCAAGAGAATTTTCAATCTGGGCAGTTCTGACAGATGTAAAAGTCCACATGAAAACACAAATCATCTTGCTGGCAACAACTGTTCAATATGTCTGGGGACAGGTACACACAACAATGCGTGAAATTGAGTTTGTGTAGCTTGAGGTATCCATGCCCATGTGTGTCTGAGAAGGGTATGTTTTGGGTGTGAGTCTCATGGCTTCAGGCTGTCTGACAGAACATAACAAGCTTTGCACCAGAAAAGTGAAGCCCGACACAGGTCGGATGTCAACCCAACTGAACACATGCTGCTCCCGAAACAGTCATCATCCAAACAGTGTATGTTAGAGGAACAGTGTTCATCCGTCCAGTAGAGATCCACAGACTTTCAGAATATATGCCAAGCAGCACTGATGCTGTTCTAGAGGCTCTAGGTCAAGCAAGATCTAGTTGTGACTAGGCAGGAAGCAAACCAGACTTTGTACCTTGGATCATTCGTACAGATATCACGATGTACTCTCTGTTGTATACTGTTATATGCTCTTGTTCTGTATATTAGCTAGCTAGCAGCAGACACACTGTGTCTAACTGACCTCAGTTAGACAGTACTCACAGAACTCACCAGTTATGTCAGTTATTCAGGTTCAGAGTGAAGATTTAGTGGTGTCCAGTGGAGCAGTTGAGGATTGTAACCCCCTCTACTTGTTCTCCTGCTCTAAGCATAAAGTAGAAACTACAGTTGCTGCGAAACCAATGTTTGGTTTATCCATTTTTGGCTATGGTATTATGGTGGACTCTGTGGAGGAGGACCTGTGGCATCTGTAGACATGAAAGACTCATCCTAAGGTAAAAACACAGAATGATTCTTAGTTTCAGATGATTATACACTAATCAAAACATAGTTCTATTAAATTTCTGCCATGAACAGAACCCCCTAAATCTGACATTTTTTATAGCCCATAAAGGATATAAATTTTATTTTTTCACTCAGTTTGAAACTTTTAACTTCTGTGGAGGCAAATGAATGACGTCTTTAATGGACTTTGTATGTAACCACTTCTAAAGTTCGCTTGACATTCTGTCTGAACACGCGTTACAGACTTTATGTTGGCTTTTTCTTTAATTAAGATGTCAACATGTAGTCTGTAGATGCTGTCAGCTTCCATGGCCAAACTGTCCCTGCCATTGCTGTTTCTCTATTAAACTAATGAGAACAACACACCTTTGAAGAAACAAATTAGCCTCCAACCTACAGTCTTACAGTCTTCACCTTAATCCCTGGCCTTTAAAAGTAAAGATTCAATAAGAAATTAGTTCAGTTACAAGTTAAAACTTGGGACATCTTTACAGGAGACAGCAATACCTCGTCCTTCCACAATGAGAACATCACACTTTATCCTAGAGCGGCATCAAGTCACTGCATGAATGGCTCATTTCTCTAACTCTGCCTATTCAGTGTCCGTGAGTTTTGCTTTTTTTTTAAACAGACGTTGATAAAAGCCCATGGGCTGAACTAAGCAGACTGAAATCAGAGTGACATTTGGAAAAAAAGAAATACTACAGCGATAAATGCTCACCCTAGCTCTCAGCTTTGGTTCACCTGAAAACATTATTGTTTCTGTTTGACATTTGAAGCCGGCTGCAGAGCTCATAATGCCTCATGAATCTGTTTCCATTTCTTCCAACTGGCCGGTCTTACACTAGGACACACATTCAGGTTGATTTAAAATGGAATTTCTAGGATATTGGAGGTTAGTAGTGGAGACGCATGAATTCACCATAAAAAACAACAAAGTAAAAGCCAACTTTCTGCCCTCCAGACTGGGATAATCACTGACTGACATTTTCTTAATAACTTTTAATGAAACAGCTCCTCTGCAGGGGTAAAAAGCAACTTCTGCTAATGAATAGGTCACTACGATAGAGTCTTGATTTTAGGGGGACAGACAGAAAGAAACAAGTGCTCAGAGAGGCACATGGACAGAGGCTGAGCACAAGACATTTAAAGAGATTACATTATTATCATTGACCTTCCAAATGCCTGCCAAAGGTTGGATGCGTCATAAATGCTTCAGTCAACGTGGGAAAGATGAACTTATCCAGTGGGAGATTAACTCGCTGTCTCACTCTGCTCTCGCTGACTCACACTCCTCTTTGCATTCTTCTTAGACTCACTCCACCTCTCCCCTCTGATCTGCCCTCTCCTCAACTCAACTTGTAACTTAAGGGTAAATTCCTTACAGTAGAAAATTGATTTTATAAACCCATAAAACATTTTGATGTGGAATAGATGTTGATGCAGCCCAGCAGCTAAAATCTATAGTTTTAAAATTTGACAAATGAGACAATATGCAGTCGTAGATGATATTAGGGTTTTAGATCAAAGATTCTTTTATGGATAAGTTCTGTATTCGTTAACCTGGTCACTGTATCTAATACCTAAATACCACCGGGCATGGCTGTGATGCGTTCTGGCTGGACTGCTGCCATCAGAGCTGAATTTATCTATGTAGTCCACTTACTCATGGCAGAAGCACATAAACCAAGGAAAAATGACCAAATCTGAGAAACTTATCAAACCCCACTGGGCAAACGCTCTGCTTCGGAAAATACACCCGGTAGGAAGGTGAAGGTGCATGAAGGTGCATGGAGAATGGACCATCCCACAGTGCTGTGCAGTATGCAAAGGGAATGTGACTTTAAGTGACTAAGGAGAACAACTTCCATCCAAAATTGGTCCACTATTGGCTGCAACATAATCCTTATGGACCTTTGAGCACTGTCTATGTAGTGTAGGTGCAATAAAAAAATCTTGTTTTTGCTACTAACAGGCTTAGTGGTATAATGTTGTCAGACACCAGAATAACAATCTGTGTTCAAAGCCACCAGACTCCAGTGCCAAAAAAAATACAAATCATTTTACCTTGACACTGTAATATTGTAAACTTCATTCAACAGGATGAAACAAAAATACAAATACTTGGAAAGACAAAGTCTTGTTGGAAAATTCAGCCATAGTTGAATCAATAGACACATTTTTTTCATTCTTTTTCTAATGTTATTCAAAAACTGTCTGTCATGATCATCCATAGTCATTTTTGTCACTCTCATTGTAAACTTTCGATTTGTTGCTCTGCCTTTTTGGCAGGTGCTAGCATGAAAAAGACAAAACAATAACAAAAATCTAATTAAATAAATAAAATTGAATATATGAACTAAATTGAACTGAAATGCCTCATATTAAATGAAATATGTGACTAATTGATTTGTTTTGCAGTGAGCATTGTAACAACACTGCCAAGCATTCACGTGTGTTCTTCACTCTGCTGTCTGTCACATTGCCGTGTGTTACCAGCGCAGTCACAAAGGATTAAAAAATGGGAACGTGTATACAGACCCAGTTTCCTGAGCCGTCATTTGGCTGCCACATATGACACTTTGGCTGGAGTCTTTCATTGCAATTCATAAAAATAGTCTGAATAGCTATGAAAGACTTCCGACACTGCGCATAGAAAAAGACTGATTTTGACAATGTTGTTTCAGTTGTAAGCAGCTTAGCCACATTTACCAAATGTGACAGCGTGTATCTAATATCCATTTTTGTCCTAATCTGCCATCATTTAGGATCAAACTCTAAAATCTATTTTAGGTTGGATTCAGTTTGAAATATATCCTGCTTTATATTCAGTGAAATTCAGTGAAACAGCCTGCACTGTTAATTCGTAACGTAGTTCCAAGCTACTAATCCCATAACCGATTCTATTATATACTGTAGATGTGTAGTCATTTATTTGCGGATTCTGTTTGATCCACATGGGAGCTACATAACATTACATTAAAAAGCATGTCGAGCTCTGAAAATGAGCATGGCCTTACTGTACATAGTAATCAAATGCCTTGATGCTAAAGGTGTAGCACATGCTTCAGTAAAAGAATTAGAGCTGTACCATCCTTACTTTATCACCTCATGTCACCTGCACGAAACAAAGCAGGATAAAATGAGATTTAAGAAGATGGAGAAAACACACAAACAAGTACATACAAGCTATCCAGATGAACACACCCTCTTTTCAATAAAGAAGATGTCATCACATAAAAGCAAATCAATAACAATTCACTGATTCTGCGAGCCAAGTTTGAGAGAATAACTATTTCCAATTCAGGAGAGAGGACTGATTTGATTCTGAAGATGGTTTTAAACTGAAGAGATGTGGTTCAGTTATGTGTGTTTCAAAACTGAGATTTGACTGAATGAAACTACGGACAGTGAGCTTTACACAACCAGAGTAAGGACCGAGGCTAGTTTGAATGGAGCTGATGTGGATGGAAGGAGAATCCAGAATATTCGTGAATGTAGCAGTGGTTAGAGCAGCTACAGCTGATGTAAAGAGGGGGCGTTGTTTAGCTCAGTTGGTAGAGCAGCCGCCCCATGTACAAAGGCTCAGTCCTTGCTGCAGCGGCCCAGAGTTTGAATCCGACCTGCAGCCCTTTGCTGCATGTCATTCCCCCTATCTCTCTCCACATTCCTGTCACTCTTCAGCTGCATCTATACAATAAAGCTTGAAAAAAGCCAAAAAAATCTTACAAAATATAAATAAATAATAAATAAATAAATAAAGGGATGTAAAGAGAATATTTTCCAGAAGGCACATTTCCTCATTTAGCAAAGCCTAGAGCTACCTTCTCCACCTTCTGTGCCAAGCTAAGTTCACTGAACAGAGGCTTGTGACATCATTGCTTATCCAACTTCAAACGAACAAGCTAGATTGGTGTAAAATTGGTATTAATGATCTGCACGCTTGCAGGATTTTTGAAATGTTACCTTTGCTTTACTGTTACATTTTTGATCATGGATGTATTCCCTGAAACTGAATTGAAAATTCTGGGGTACTTTGATATTGAAATATATTTTAAAATTAAAGCTACTTATATGAATTTGCCGTGACTCATTTAAGAGCTTGAAAAGTAGTAGGTCACCAGTTTCACCATGTTTGATGCTAAGTTTATAAGGACCTCTTCAGACGAGGAGCATGGCTAAACCTGTTGTTTTTGAGACAAATGTCAAGCTTTAGAGATGACTAATTATAAGTTGTTATATATGCAACATATGTATTCCTCCAGGGGTTTTCTTTCAGTGAGGGAATGTCTCACCAGCCTGGTGGGCGGTGAAGAAAAATGACATTCAAATCTATTAAATAGCAAGGGCAGGTCAATGGCAAATAATCCTGGTTAGCTTATAGGCATGTCTGTCAATTAGACATTTGCAAGAGCAGAACTACTTGTTCCCACTGTAATCCATCAGCACATGCGCCACTGTCATATCACAAATGTCATATTTTTACTCTTGGCAATGTGGCCTTTAAGAGGCAAATTCAGGTCCAGTCAGTCATGTGACACTGTGTCATTCACTTTCCTTGTGATCTACCGACTGTGTGATATTTTCACATGTATCGTTTCTCAGAAAAAGGGATTTTGTTGCTTCAGGTTAAATATGCCCCAAATGAAAATTGTTGATGGATTTAAAAAAAAAAAAAAAATCACCAGGGCCCAGTATTTCAAAAGTGATCTGACAGGATTATCCTGGTCGGATTGGATTAAATCTAGATCTGAAAACTGGGTAATACAACACGGATCCAGAGAATCCTGAAGATCAGGATTCTGCTCTGGTAATCCAATCCTCCCTTGAATCCAGATAAAAGGCTGGATTTGGCTATTTCAAAAGTTAAGGCAGGTACCTGTATCAACTTGATATCAAAATTTCCAGATCATTTAGATCCCACCTCACAGGTGGATTTCACTTAGATTGACCAAGTCTCAGCTCCACTTCTCCTAGATACTGTTATTCAAGATGTTCATTACACTTCATCTAAAGTGTTAGTGGTTTACTTTTAAATAATTAAAGTAGCCTCATTGTAAGTGGATTACTTTTAAATAATTAAAGTAGCCTCATTGTAAGAAATTTAAAGCATAGTAAAATATTTGACCACTTTCTGAAACTGCTGTAAATAATTACAGAACTATTTCTCAAATTCTAGTTTCAAACATTGTAATTTGCATGTACCAAAACATCAGAGAAAGACAACAGGAATGCAGGGTCCAAACAAACTTTAATTCCAACAAAACAAAGACATCTTAAATAATGTGGCCAATAACTAAAATAGGACCTAACCCAGCTCAGAGGTCAGATGTGAGCAGTTTTTCCAGTAGCAGTAGTAGTACCAGTTTATTTTCAGTTCTGTTTCTTTTTGCTGAAGCAGCATCAGCTTTATTTGTTCATTGGCCACTTCAATTTGTTTGACCGCCCTCTCAGTCTCCATTTTGAGGAGCTTTTCACAAGCATCCTCATCACTGGCATGCCTCTTCCGTCTCCGTCACTCTGGCTCATGAACATCTTGTGGTGGATCGGAGGGAGCAATGCTGGTGCTTGTTGATGGTTCACCCTCTAGAGCCTCCACAGGTGTGAGGAACACACACACTCAGGAGAGGTTGAGTGGCTCATCAGCTGGCTCCCCAGCACTGGCTGGCAAAATCCCATGGAGGGCGTGGGAACTCTCCCCACCAAGGATGTCGAGGACAGCTGTTTGTGGGCTCTAACAAGCCATGAATTTCAGTCATCTCCATAAGGCTGTGCAGCCGTTTTTAATAGCTTAAATTGGTGACAATTGAATATTATATAATAATCTAGAAAACAGACAGTTAGGCCTCACCTTTGAAGGGCTTGTTCCCAGTTTTTTTTTCCTTGGTGGCCTTTTGTTGTTCTCATCTTCAATATTCTTTGTCGTCACCTTGAACATGCCAATCTGAGGAGCCATGCTTTGACTGTGCTTATAGCACTACGTTTTTATGTATGTGGTTCCTTCTTTGAAGTAACTGGTAAGGGCAGATGACACCACATGGCCCACTGCTGACTTTGTCACCGCCAGTCCATCCACAATCTTCTGGGTCAATTTGTGAAATGGCTTGAAAACGAAGATGAAATGGCAAGGACCAAGAGGAAGTTTTTCTTATTGGGGGATGCCCAATACTATCCATGTTATTGACTGTATGTGCATATCCAGGCACCTCATGCCAGGGAATGGGAGTATGTCAACAGAAAGGGTCGGCACAGCATTAACGTGCAGCTTGTGGGGAATGCTGACCTTGTTGTCACCAACTGTGTTGTAAGATGGCCTGGGTCTATACACAATGCCCGTATTTTGAGAGCAAGCCACCTCTTTCAAAGGTTCCAGCAGACCGCCTCAGATGGCATCCTCCTGTGTGACAGTGGTTACCCCCTTCTACCCTTGCCGATGACCCCTTTTTGTACTGTCACCAATGACTCCCCAGGTACAACAAGTGTCCATGCCACAAGAGGGACAATTGAGCGCCTGAATGGTTAAAACGAATTGATAAAACGCAGATTTGCTTGCCTGAACTCCATCAGATGTTACTGGGCTGCCGTGTCAGACCTGCCGATATGAGCAGATTTTTTTACATTTTTTTTTTTCAATTACCAGTTTATTTGAAAGGGGGAGGTGGGGCATGTTGTTGATGATGTTGTTGTTGTTGTTGTGTGCCACATGGAGCTGTAGATACGAGCAGCTGCAGCGGTGTCTCAGTGTTATCTTATCACAACTTATTTTTTTCCATCAACCGATCCGCGGATCACTTGATGCCGGTCTGTGGGGAGCGATCTGAACGGATCATGATGATCCGTTGCACAACTAGCCACATCCATGATTGTGCTCTGTCTCAGCTGATCTGTGTTTCCAGTCAGGAGCCTCACTGATTACGTCATTGCGGGGATCACATTACCGTCACGAACCTGTTGCTACATCTGTAGCATCCTGACACTTCTGAATGAACCGTATAGTTAATACTTGTACCTGTAATGTTACATTTTCCAAAGGACTGCAGCAGTCTGGTCTGTACACATGGAGCCTATGAACAGGTTGGTGTTAGTTTAAAGAGTTAAGGTATGATGTACGTCAGATTAGTTCCCTTTTAAGTTAAACCATAGACAGCAAAATTCATCAACAAAGCCAGCTACCACACTAGCCCGCTAGCTGCTTAACACACGAGTCAATGGAGCCGAGTTAGCTACCATTAGCATGGCTGTGGCTCAATTAGAGAGCTCTACAGCCTGGCTTTAATTAGGTGACAATTCAAGAAGCTGATTTGCATGATGGTTGTGGTTGGCTTTCATATGGTCTTATAACCTCTACACATTAGACTTTTGATGTGAAGTCGTGCTCCCAGCTGCTCCTTTCGTGAGGTAGCCCGCCATGTTTCAATCCTGAGGCGGAGACAGGACATTTGGAAATCCGTATCTGGCCAGGTCGGGATCATGGTGATCCACCCTGCCAGTGCATCATGCTTTCAAGAAACTATTCCCCAAGATATCGTTTCATGATAGTGAAGAGAAACTTTTTGTGGGGTGTTAGAGAAAAGGTAACAGTGTCATTGAATTAGTTCAAAATCATTCACTCTACTGGAAATGAATCCTGCAGCAACAAGTGAATTATGATGTATGCATGTTTCAAATGATATTACACTTGTCTCTAAAGGCTACTTCTTTGTCTCTCACTCTGAAAGCAGTGGGTTTGAATGGTACAAATGATCGGACATTACTTTGCAATTTAAATATTGATGATGGCGAAACTCTCCAAAACATTTTAAAGTCAGTCTCTCTATCAAAAGATTTCTTTTGTTGGGATGTAAAAAGCTTGGGTAACTAAAAGTCTCCATTAAAAGCCAGATTAGATGGATAAGTAGCTCCTTTAATCATGGCGAGGTAGCTTTCATTGATGTTTTTAAGCTTGTTTCCACAAACACTGGAATGCATCTCTGGCCAGACATCTGATAGAACAAAATTAGAATAAATGAATACATTGACTCTCAGGGAACACAGCTGGAGTAAAAATACAATATCAAGAATAATATCTGATTCATAATAAAAGCTTGATGTCTGCCACAGAGGAGATTAAAGATGTAGACATGGAGAGAAAAAGACACAAGAGCCCAGCGATAAAGTCCAACAAATACAAAGAAAAAAGGAACTGAAGCTGATTACACATTCAGCTTTACATGGTGAGAGAGGGCATCGCTTCTAAGTGAATAATTAGGCTTTGTGTGACAAGACTCATTAGTGTGAGGACGTTTCTGATGTGTGGGTCTTGATTTGAATTGTGTGATGAATGTTATGTTGCAGACAAAGGAGAGCGCTGATAACTCAGCAGGAGTTTGCAGCATGATGTTCAAATTTTCTGCGGTCAGAGCACGTTCATGATCCTGTGTGTGTGGAATTTTTAAGCCATAGTTATGCACTATGTCTAACATGCTCGTATGATGATGTAATTCTGGTGTGTATGAAGTCATGTGCGTGTGAAGTCACAGCAAAGCGAGACTGACAATTAGTCACGTCTGACGCTCTCGAGCAAAAAAAAAAAAAAAAAAAAAAAAAGCATAGGGACCAAAACACACACACACGCAGACAGCCACTCTCGCCTACAGCAGGAAGGTCTGGATCGAGAAGACATGCTTTTGTTCAAAGAAGAGAACAACACACACACACACAGTCGTGGAAAGTAATGCATGGAAATCAGTTGGTCCCGTTGCAGCGGGTTGCATCATTTTGACTGACTGGAGAAAAAAACATTACTCCTCAATAGACTATAAACTTTGGTTTGGTTACATTTTTACATTAGTCATTTTAACTTTATTTTTTATGCTTCATTTTTTTTTCACAACTAAAAGTGAGACATTTTCCAATATCCTGTGAAAGATGCTATATGATGCTTTTGAGTTGTCCCTGTGCATTAGTGTACTGATTCTAACTATGGTAGGATGACCTCCCTCTAGTGGTACGTGGCGGAATCTCAGCTTAAGCTTAAGCGGGTTGGTCTCCGAGGATGTATTTTGTCATAATCATGATACTTAGAAACACTAATATTTTACCTAAAGTGGTACGCGGCCTAAGAAAGCTCCAGAAACACTGCTTTATAACTTCTTTGTGACTTTGGTACTTTTCAGACCTTTTACATGCACAAAGTCCATCCCAAAAGGAGCTACTGGCTCCCACAGAAACCTCCAAACTGCCTGACTCACCTTGTTTTATGAAGACACAGTGGATTAACTTGATGGAATTGTGACAGAAATGTCATCAGTTATCGACAGGCGCCAGGACAGAGCTAAGAGATAAACAGCAGAACTGCTCTGTTGTTAGCAAAGACCGACACAAAGTCTTTGTATCCTGTAGGTCTGACTGCTGTCGGATTCCTTTTTCATCAGCGTGCACACATCATGTCCACAATAACAACACACCATCATTTACAGATCAGTAAGTTATGTATATCATCATCCCACAAGTATCTAAAACCATGTCCATACAGCCAGAGGTCTGTACCCTTCAATCTCTTGGCAGCTGATGTTCAGTCCTCGTGTTGAGGCCTGAGATCAGCATTCCTAAAGAGTTTTACTCACAGAGACAAATCATTGCTCCCTCTGATGGTTTCTTTTTTTTTTTTTTAAGTTTTTTATTTTGATAGAGACAACTGAAGAATGACAGGAAATGTGAAGAGAGAGAGAGAGAGAGAGAGAGAGAGAGATGGGGAATGACATGCAGGAAAGAGCCACAGGTCGGATTTGAACCCTGGGCTGCAGCGGCAAGGACTGAGCCTTCGTACATGGGGCAGCTGCTCTACCAACTGAGCTAAACAGCACCCCCCTCTGATGGTTTCTGATTGTTGCATACCTGGGAAGCCGGAAAGCGCGTTGCATTATTCTGACAGCCAACAACTGTGACCTTTCCTGCCATCAGCTGTTCTAACAGTTTTTGATTATTGGTTGTTTAGTTGTTTTGCTCATTCCTTTTGCTTTGATTAGTTTAGAATTATAACACAAAATGTACAGTCGTTAAAGCAACTGTCTTGCGTTTTCTCTTTTTTTTTTGCGGTGAGATATTATTAAATATGCACCTGTCAGAAATGCAGAAATCTTTCAGCACTCTGAAGCACACCACTTTGGGGAACCACAGAGCTACATCCTGTTTATGTTTTATGAATAAAATTATTAGATTTAGAATGTCAGTTTTCCCATGAAATTTCATGCGTGGAAGATTCTAACTAATATCCACCCTTGCTCCTGAGCGTTAGCAGCAGAGATTATATGTTTTTAATGTGAGGAATCAGGAATGTACAGATCTGGCGTCTTGTGTTTAATCACCTCCTGAACAGCATGAGAGGTTTTATGTGAAGTGCAGTGCATGCAGCATGTACTGGCCCCATAGCGACATGCTCACATGGACATGCATTACTTGGGCTCACATAGAAAATAACGTGCGCTAGTTTTGATGTGTCAAACAGAGCCTGTGTGCTGCCCATGAGATTAGATTACTAATTACAAATATTACTACGTATATAGCAGATTAGCAGCCCTGGGATGTCAGGAGCCAAAACCCGGCAAGTAAACCACCCCAGCCGGCTACTGCATTCCGTGGTGACGGCTTGTTTCTGAGATTGTGTTTAGTCCCAGGTTTGCAGAGTTCACTGGAAGGTAATCACTGACACCAGCTCATAGCAGGTGCTACCTGTAATGCATAGCGGTGAGGATGTAACGCACACTCCATTGGCTTCTGTTAATGCCAATCAATACCCATGACAGGTCTCTCCCTGTTTTTACAGGTAACACGTAAAACTTAAGAAGATAGCACACCTTATACCACACCTCCTTATACCATACCTCAAACATACAATCCACAAGGAATTTATACATATGTATATTGGAGAAAAAAAAAAAAAAACTACTGAGAGTGAAGAAAAATACATTACATTCCCCCACAGCATCATTTGTTGTACTGGGGATTTGCAAGAGGACACTATCAGAGGGGCATCAAGACATTAAATGGGTTTTTGTTGCACAAATCCAGGGATAAATTCAGATATATTTCTTCAGGTATGCTTAATATAACAATCCTAAAGGATTCAAGTCAAGTTGTTTTTTGTTTATATAGTCCAGGATGACAAAACATAATTTCCCTCAAGGGGATTTGCCTTAAGGATGGATGGTCTTCAAGGATGAAGGATTAACACTGCACTGCACTGAACTGACCTGCAATGAACTGAAGTGAGCTTGACAGGGGGAAAACATAAAAACATCTCTCTGTGGTGTATTGAGTTTTGAGCCAAAGACAGTTGACAGTTCCAGCGTTTGAAAAGCAGCAGGAGGAGAGCTCTAAAGTCCTCCTCTGCGTGGGTCCTTTTCGCTTTGCATCCAGCATTGCTGTCACTGAAAATTTGTTGCCACACTTTCCCCCGACCATTTATACATCACTTCCTTATGAAGCTGAAGTCAGCTTTCCAGCAGTACTTGAGTCATTTTCCAATAAATAGAGCAAATAAACTGTATGATTGCAAAGTTGTTTAATGAAGATGTATCATCTGAGCAATGCAAACAATTCAAAATCAATATGTACAAATGTTACAAATGTTCTCAGCAGCACTCTGAGGGAAGACACTTTAATTTGAGTGTCAGAATGCATCAGGAAAGAAACACTGAAAAAATAGATCAGTTTTTCAATGAAAACTCTACTCTCTGACTCTAAGAGCAGGTGACAAACAAAATGATTGAATATTTGTATTACAATGATTTCTCATTATGTTGTAATGTCACCAACTTACTCTAGGTGCTTGTCATGCTAAAGCTGAGACTTCTCTGAATGTTAGTTTTGCAGGTATGGGACCATCAACCAAAGTATTGGAGATAACAAAATGCTTACATCACAGTGGTGACAGATGACAAGTAAAAAAGTCACATTATTATGAGTGTGTTTCTGTTCAAGCAGAAAATATTTGTGAATGTTTCTGTGTTAGAAGTCCAATCTTTGATCAGATCTATCTATCTACATATGATTAGTGGATATGAACCTGGCTTCTGGTTCACTTCTTGGACTGAGAAATTACATTCCTCACATTCTGTTGATTTTATTTGTGGAACAGTTTGTGCAGCTTCATAGTGAAGAATTTCTGGTGTACAGTATTCATGGCGTGGTACATCTCAGTGTCAAAGAAAAGTTAAGAAAAGTTGTTATGAAAAACTTGGGGAGTGCAATCCTCAGGTGATATGATTATCAAACATGGAAACTGAAATGACATTGACCATTTTGGGTCAACATCTGTGCATCTTTGGTGGACATTCATAAATGGCTTTTGTGTTGAGTTCATGATAGTTTTACATCAGTTTGATCATGTCTTGCTGAAGTATACAGCCCCATTAAACAGCATACCTCCAATCTTCCAGTCAGAGAGACGATAGTGTTATTAGGAGGCGACAGCAGTTATTTAAACTATCTAGCAGAATTTCAGGAGCTGCACCACAACCCAGCAGCAATCCAAAGTTCAAGCAAGTTGAAGCTTCTCACTCGGTCTTTTGTTTTCAATAATAAATCACTTACACATATCTCACTGCAGGCCCTTGACAGCGAATTGTCAGTGAGATGAGGGAATCAAAGATTCTAGCTGAATTACAATCTCACTCTGTGAGATATGTTGATGGTACAGTTAAGGAGAAGCTCCCAGTCTTTACAGAGGTTAATATCTTTAATGCTACATCAGCAGACACTGCAATTTACAATCAAGTGGTTGAGAAAGGATTACTTGAAATGTGTGCCAATAAAATGGGACAGCAGTCATGAGTGGAGCCCATGTCTGAAAACTACACCCTGAAGTAATACATCTGCAATCACGTCCTGCCAGAGTTTTTGCTGACCTATTGGTCCATACTTTTGTTTAGCATTTCACTTGTTTCCCACCGTAAGTTTGTTGACACTCAAAGGTCAAATGTCATCACAGTTCTCAAACACAAATTGTCCATAGCTAGCTATGTTCAGTGGATGTAGTGCTTGGCAGTTTCCCTGTCACTAAGTGGCAGTGGGAATAAAGGCGAAAGTAATTTCTCTTCGGTGTATTTGATGATTGTTTTCCAGTCACTCCTGTTTGTAACAGAATGTTTACACAGATACCTACAAAAGGACACCATCGATCGTAAACAAGCACTGAAATAAAAAGATACAATGTTTAACTTCCTTAAAGAGAACTGCTGCCAGAACAGAGGCCTGGCTAACCAGATAACAGTCCCAGAGCCGTCTTCTGGACAGAGGCGGAAGACAAATTGAATGGATTGACTTGTCAGCATGTCAGTTGTTGTTCTGAGACAGAAAAACAGAAATTGTTATATACTGGACAGAATGATCTGAGCTTAAATGTGTTTTGGTATTATGAATGAAGAATTGCTTAATGGAATTAAGGCATATAATCTTAACTTCTTTGTCTAAGACACATTTGTCAGAACTGGCACTGCATTACCATAATGACCTTAAGTCAGAGGAAGTGATGGTTGCCAAAAGAGGGAGACCGGTGCTGTTTAAGATATGCTCACAGTGTGCAACCTACTGGATTCTGGCCATATCCATGTTATGGCCATAGCCATGAAAGGACTTTTAGTGTCTAGCGTCAGCTCCATACTTGGCTCTGGTGGACCTTCGGGTGAAGCAGACTTCAACACCTGGCTCACACACAAAAAGTGCCTGATAGATTTACCAACCTCAAGTCAGTGCAGCGCAGCTTAGTTTCCCCAAAGTATAAGCAATGATCGGCACAGATGTGTTTTGAAGGTTTTTATTTCCAGGACGTAACACGAACAGACACTACAGGAGAAGAAGGGGAAATCTTCAGGGCAGGAGGACAAAGACAGGAGAGGGTGAGAAACAGGCATCCAAAAAATAAACAGCAAAATAAGTTTCTCAGACCTGGTACGACAGTACTTCCCACAAAAGGTACAACAATACGCTGGCAGAGTCTGGAAGGGTAAGGCAGAGTTAAATACTGCAGGAGCTGATGAGGTGATGGGAAGCAGGTGTGAGAGCTGAGCAGGTGGACAGTTGAGTGGTCAAAAAAGTAGATCAGCCACGCCCAGCCTGCACAGACGGACAAAAACAGACACAGAACACGAAGAGCAGGGAAACACCAGGGAACACATTTAAATAGACAAACCTAACAAATCCTACCAGAGAGAGGGGTTAAGTGACATTGCATGTCAGCGTAAGATGGGTTGACAATTTTAAAACAATGTTTACTTTTCTTTTCAGTTATTATTTACAACATTATCTGTCTTCTTATTTAGTTGATATTTTGCATAATCATATCCATTACCTTTTCGTAAACTGAGTGATCGCTTTGCAGCTCAACATTTACAAACATTTTCTCAGATTCCTTCTGGTCACAAATAAAAAAAGTTGATGTGATGACTCTTAATTCAAACAGTTGTGTGCACATTGGTAAATTAATTTAACCTCTGTCAAGTTGCATGAACTTCTCTCGTAGATGGCAAATTCTAAATGTCAGCACAGACTCAGATATTTCTTGAATTGGATCACTGCCACTCTGAGATTAAGGTAACAGACTATGAAACAGTTTTTCACCTTCAGGATTGGGGTACAGTATATGGGTGATGCCCTGTGTCGAGGTTGCACAATAAAGTGTGAGTCAAACACTGAAATTTGCCACTCGAATCTTTGATGAGTTTTGTTCCCATTTTTGAGGAAATGTAACAGCCTTTTTCTTGCCATCATGCCATACTTGCACATCATTCAGAAAATGTGACTCATGCACTCTCAGAACTTTTTCAAAGTTGTTTTTGGTCTTGGATTGTTATTTGTGCGCAGTTTGCTTCTTGGTCAGATGCACAAATTAGGGACGGCCTGATTTCACAGTATCTGTACTGTATGATGCTTCTTTCAGTGCTTTATGATATATTGGGCTGTCCCTATATGGATCAGAGACTGGAACAATATTTAGTACACGTTTCCTCATATCTGCTTTCCTATAGACTGATCTTCTATACAAAGTGAGCCTCAGGTTTCATTAAATATGCATATTATATTAAAATCAGTGGTTGTACATTCTCAACCATTATTATTATACACTACAACAGACCAGCCAACAAATGGGGTTAAAGGTAAGTTCAAGGGGTTGAAACTTGTTCAAACAGCACATTCATATGTTGTATTTATTGTGGTGTAAAAATCATGTTACTTACTAGTCATTCATGAAAAATATTAAAAAGGCACTGAGGCCTGATCCTAGATAACTCATCCCGCTCCTGGGGCGGCGTTTAGCTCAGTTGGTAGAGCAGCCGCCCCATATGCAAAGTTTCGCTGCAGGGGCTCAGGTTCGAATGCACTTTCCTGCATGTCATTCCCCACCTCTCTCCCCACATTTCCTGTCTCTCTCAGCTGTCTCTATCAATAAAAAGTAGAAAATGAAAATGAAAATGAAAAAAAACACTCCTTGATGCGCCAAACATCTAAAGTGTAAATGTACAAACAGCAGCAAACGAGGCAGATCTGACAACAGCTCCGATTTCATTGGCATAAACTGTCACCCCTCTCTAAAACCTGTTAAGTATCTGAGATACAAATTGCAGCTTTAGTGATCTGATAATTGCAACAAAATCGTTTAATAGTTTAAATAAAGATTATTACACAAACAGAAATCAGGGAAGGGCAGGGGGCATTTTAATCTTTGTAGATTTGTTGGGGATTGCTTGTATACTGTATCATGCATAATCAGACCTTCTTGCCAACCTTTCCAATAAATCTTAGACGGCCAGTACACTGCTATTGTATTTACATTTAGTCATTTAGCTGACACTTTTATCCTTAAGCCTGAACACCATTTAAACAGTTGAGTTCTTGTCCTTTACCCTTGTAAAGGGCAGCATTATTGGCCATCCAGATATATGTAAACATCGGGCATCGGACATGAAGCTCAGGCAGGTACTACACCATTAATAGTGACTGAAATAGAGTTGGCTGTATACAAGTTGCAAGCAAGTGGCAACCTCCATTGCTGTGAAGTGAAGCCAAAAACTGAAGTTCCTCAAACATCCACTTAAAGCAGGCTCCAGAAGTGAGTCAGTCTCCATAAGTCCCCATGTTAAAATGTCCAACTTCACAGCAGAAATAAACATGTTTACAGCCTGGTACAAAAAACAGTTTTGATCTCTATAGTTCCCCGTTCATGACAACTGTACTGAGGGTGAATTTATATACAACTCACCTGTTCAAATTACAACCCCTATTCCAAAAAAGTTGTGACGCTGTGTAAAATGTAAATAAAAACAGAATGCAATGATTTGCAAATCTCATAAACCATTATTTATTCCCAATAGATCATAAACAACATATCACATGTTGAAACAAATACATTTTATCATTTCATGAAAAATATGAGCTCATTTTGAAATTGATGGCAGAGACACATCTCAAAAGTTGGGACAGAGCGATGTTCACCATTGTGTAGCATACCCTTGTTAAGTCGCTGCAGAACAGACCCAAAAGCAGACTTGGATTGGTTTCACAAAAGTGAGTGAAATGACCCGGAAGTATTAACGTAGCTGCCATGATAAGAGCTGTTCGATTCTTAAACTGTTAAGGAAAGGAGCTTCATTGCTTCCTTTATTATCTCCTTTAGCTACAAGCTAAGATACACCGGACCATCCTTTACGAAAGGAAAGGAGGTAATGCTGCCCCACAATTCCTTGCGGCACAGACAAAAAAAAAAAAATAAAATAAAAAAATGGGCGCACCATTCAGTCATTCACAACCAGAAAACATTAATGTATTTAAACAGTGTTTAAATACACTGATGTCTTCTGAGAGCCACTGAGAGTGTGTCAATATGAACATATGTGTTGACGTGATGTAAAAACTTTGATCATGAAGTGTGTTCTGTTGTTGACTGTGTAGCTGCGTTCACACAGAGTAAAAACTGTTTCTAACTGACATCCAGCGTCCTGCAGATCATCATGAAGTCACCGTTGATTATTAATCAGATATCTTTGCCTTAACTTGTTAATATTTTTATACATGAGCGACCATATCAGTGTAACAAACTCATCATTTGACTTCTGTAACTGTGACTGCTTATTTGAATTCTGATGTTGATAATGAAGTCAGATTTTTCACCGGGTTTTCCACGTTTATATTTCCTGCATTAAATTACATGCTAAGAGCACACAGGGAGTATCTAGGAAGTAGCCTATCTCAGCGCGTTTTGTAGTCCATCTGGACTTCGTAGTTTTACCACAGATCACATCAATAACATTCGCCATCGCATCATGACATAGTTTAGTGTAAGAGCAGTCGGATTCTCTGAACACCGGGCCGTCTTCTCCTAACTCCTTATAAATTCTCCTTCACATCTTTCCTTGACCTCGTGACATTTTCCATCAAGGTCAAGGAAAAGTGGTTAGGAAAGGACTTAGGAGCTGATTTTTTTTTTAGTATTCGACCGCACCCAGGGTTTTATTAAATTGAGGACAAGAACTGGATGGCCGACAAGGAGGAAATGGAGGAGCTGAAGCAGGGAATCTTGAGACGGGAGCGGGCAGGAAATCAGGGCTGGCTGGGGAGAAGTTGGTGGAGAGAGCAGGCCGGCAGATCTCTGGCAGGAGGTGGTGGTAATGATCCTGAGCACAAAGAGGTAGGTTAGGATCTGAGGAAGACAAATTTACAAAATCACAAAGCTGAATGATTTTCGAAGAGGCCGGAATATAACTACCACGGCAGTGAAAACAACAATCTGGTGAAGACTGGATGCAGAGGCGGGGTAGATATACTGCTAGAGTTGATTAGTGAATTGGTTGCAGGTGAGGCAGATTGGCAGCTGGTGATGATGGCCACTCCAGGGAGACAAGACAAACAAGACAGACACAAAAGGGGAGGGGAAAACAGAGGAACAACAGGAAATGAGAAGGAGGCACCACTCAACTATGACACCCCTCTTCTTTTAACAACTGCCTGTAAATGTCTGTGAAGTGAGAAGATCACTTCTTGGAGTTTTGGGAGAAGAATGTTGTCCCTTTCTTGTCTAATGTAGGATTCTAACAGCTCAGTCCTGGGCCTTTGTTGTTGGATTTTTTTGTTTTATGATACACCAAATGTTTTCTATTGGTGAAAGGTCTGGACTGCAGGCAGGCCAGTTCAGCACCCATACTCTTCTCCTACAAAGCCATGATGTTGTGAAGGATGCAGTATGTGGTTTAGCATTGTCTTGCTGAAATATGCAAGGCCTTCCCTGAAAGATACATTGTCTGGATGCGAGCATATGTTGCTCTAAAACCTCTTTGTACCTTTCCAGATGTGTAAACTGCTGACGACATAGGCACTAATACAACCCCATACCATCAGAGATGAAGGCTTTTGAACTGTCCACTGATAACAAGCTGGATGGTCCTTCTCCTCTTTAGTCCACAGGACACAGTGGCCATGGTTTACAAAAAGAACTTAAATTCTTGAGTGATCTGACCTCAGAACAGTTTTACATTTTTCCTCAGATCATTTTAAATGAGTTTTGGCCCAGAGAAGATGGCAGAATTTGCTGACTTCTTCTTTGCATGATGCAGCTTTAACTTGCATTTGTGGATTGCACGACATACTGTATTCACAGACAGTGATTTCTGGAAGTGGTCCTGAACCTGTGCAGTGATTTCTATTCAAGAATCATGCCTGTTTTTAATCCAGTGCTGTCTAAGGACCCGAAGATCATGAGCATCCAGTTTTGACCTTTGACCTTGTCCTTTGCACACAGAGACTCCTCCTGATTCTCTGAGTGTTTGATGATATTTTACACTGTAGATGGTGGGATCTTCAAAGTCTTTGCAATTTTACATTGAGGAACATTTTTCTGAAATTGTTACACAATTGTAGTTTGATGCAGACTGGTGAACCTCTGCCCGTCTTTACAACTGAGAGGCTCTGCCTCTCTGAATTGCTCCTTTTATACCCAGTCATGTTACTGACCTGTTGCCAATTTACTTAATTAACTGTCAAATGCTCTTCCAGTTGTTTTTGATTTGTGCCGTATACTTTTCCAGCCTTTTGTTGCCCCTGTCCCAACTATTTTAAGATATGTTGCTGCCATCAATTTCAGAATGAGTTAATATTTTTCCATGAAATGATAAAATGTCTCAGCAGTTTCAACCCGTGATATGTTGTTTATGTTCTATTGGGAATAAAATATGGGTTTGTGAGATTTGCAAATCATTACACAGCATCCTAACTTTTTTGGGACTGGGTTGTACAGTATATTACAGTTTAAAGTTATGCAGAATTAAGAGTGTGGCCACTTTGATTGACAGCCTTTACAGGTAGGTTGTTTGAGCACCCAGGTGTCATTTATCCTGTTCAGCTCCACCAATGACCCATGTCTTTGCACAGACATGGCAGGAGGCAGCACAGGCAGAACTGCAACGATGATGATGGCCAGAACCACTACAGTGAGCTTCACAGTGGCTTTTTTTGGGTGATGTCACAGATACGACATCCATTCTTTATACTGTCAGTGGTCGCAAGTGGCCAAAACTTTCAGTTTATTCATCTTTGTTTTGTTTTTTTTCTTTTTTGGAGTTGTGTTCTAAATATTTGTGGAAAATGGATCGCCCCCTTCTGTGATCCTGCATAGTGTTCAGTTTAGGTTGTCTTGTTGGAGCGTGACTGAAAACTATGAATTGCATAAATCTTATATTACAGCCATCCTCCAGAAACAATGGAAGGGAGGGTACTGTACAAGCATATGAACATGGCCCTCTGATATGTTTACATTATTATTACTAATTGTTGTCAGGTTCAGGAGTGTTTGCTATAATCAGTACTCAAGAAAGACCAATCAAAATGTAGTGATTTTGAAGTACTGAAGAAAGAAGTGTTCAAGTCATAGCTTCACACTGTTTTTGCCTCATTAATATTACGTAAGTGTGAATAATTTTAGTATCTCAACTCAATTAGTCTGTTTTATTCCTCTGTGTCTTCTTTTAACATGTGGCATAATGAGAACGAATATTTTTAGGGTCACAACAACCCAATTAAATATGTCTTCATGCTCCAGCGAGTTAAAGCAGAATACTTTTTAAAGTTCCACACGCTTACCCTGTGCAACTCTTTGTTGTATAACCTTTAATTACCATTTCATTATCAAAATGTAAAAGGTAACCTCAATGGGTACTATAGCCTGAAAAGTTTCAATTTTCTGTCTGAATTCTCATTAAAATGTTGCTGTTGTGCATCCAGACCCCAACACTAGTTATTTATCTCATGATAAATAAATAAATATTAACTGTAACTGTTATAAATATTAACACTGTTGACTTGTCAGAAAACATCCAGTTCAACAAGCCATTCAGTTTTTCTCTCCCGTTTTATGTGAGACACAATTCATGAGTATTCGACTCCCCCCATTTGAGTATCGTGAAGCCATTTGCTGGACTTTTGGCATTATGTTAATGGAGATTAGCCCTTGAACTTCTCTGTTATTGGCTGCACAGATCAGCACAAAGTATTCATGTCTCCTATCATCTGAGGAAGAAATTCACTCTATTTTCAATTAAATGCCCGCACAGAGACTGAGGTAGGTAATACATCTATGTGTGGAAATGTGTGGTCAAACAGCAGAAATTCATTTGCTTGACAATGTTTTATGACTTTGATTAGCGCCTATAGGTAGTAGTGCCCCCCTGGACAACGTGTGAAGTCAAGCTAAGACTAATAGTACAATTTAGACTTATCCATTTTCCATAACGGCTTATCCTTATTGAGGTCATGGTGATAGTACAGAGTCCTGTATAAACTGTCAGGACACAGAGAGACAAAAAGCCATTCACACTCATGTTCACAGTTTAGACTGTGGGAGGAAGCCAGAGTACCCGAATAGAGCCAACACAGGGAGAACATTGAGAACATGCAAACTTCAAACCAGAATCCTCCTTGCTGCACAGCGACAGCGGACATCGGAGTCCTTAAGTGCAGGTAAGCTACATGCATATGTGCACATCTTACCATATCCCCTTGCACAGAAACTACAGTATAATTAACCTCTTTCTTCCACTGATCCCATGTAAACATCAACAATTGGGTTTATACTGTCTGTATTCTGAATCATTCATGCCACGGCTAAAACTGTCTGCAAATTTATGCTGAGTCACTGAACAAAGGTGAACACATGGAGACAGAAACACAACTTGGAAAATACAGGAAAAGTTAAATAAAGTTGAAAAATAAATGTCATTCAAACAAGTGGAAAAAAAATATCTTCACATAGCCCTGCTTCTGATGTGTCAGCACCATGGACAGTGTCACTGTGGACAGGGGGGTGCTGTCCATGGTGCTGACCGCTCATTTATTTCTTTTACATCACTGCATCATATTAACTGTGAATATGAGAGACTGAAATGTAAAGAAAACTAGACTACCTAAATAAACAAAGAGATGAACTCTAATATTCAATTTCTGTTCTACCAGTTATATTATCTTACAGTCTCATTTATTTAGTATTTATGAAGTTATTCTGTCACTCTGCTCTGTGTGCTCCCTGCCCCCTGCACTCTGTTCTCTCAGCTCTTGCTCTCTCTGTTGCCCCTCCTCCACAAGACCCCAGAGTCCTTTGATTGGCTAGAATACATCATAGATACATCCACTGATTGGTTGAAAAAGAAAATATCCTGCCTAGTAACGTTTGTCCATTCGTTGACTGCGCTTTCAGTCTGCTGAACATCTTTTTTTTGATTGGTTTTTTAACCGTATATTTCCGTCTTCAGCCGAATCTCAGGAAAACAGAGAAACACAAAGACCCGCATCTCTCTATCATAAACCATTTCAGAGATATTCACAGATATGTCAAATTTATGAGGTGGATTAGGCGGATCCGCCGGAATTCCCAGACAGTTAAATAGCTCCAGAAGCATGGGAACCTTTCTGGACTAAAGAACGAAGGAAATAAAGTTTTTACATTTTCCCCACAAAATGGGACAAATTGTGTCCCGGGAGAGATTTTTTTCCTCCCAGGACAGCTGATGAAAAAAAGAGAACAATTCTGGGAAAAACAGGACGGGTGGCATCACTAGACTCAAATATGCCAAAACTCAAAAACGCCATAAAGCAGTTGCAACAAATGACCAATATGTTACGTGCTCAGAAACATAGGTGCTGATTGGCCGAAGAGGCGTCCTGTGTATCTGTGCTCGATTGCTCTGCCTCAACTCGGATGTTTGTCACAGAAAATTTAATTTGAATTGTGAGAACTGAATGTTCAGTTCCAAACTAATAAATTCAATTTCAAATTACAATTCAGATTCAGTTTTTCAATGCAATGATTCAGATTGAACAATACAAATTCAAATTTTTTAATGCAATTATTCAAGTTAAGCAATTCAAATTCAAATATAAATGATTCAAATTCAGTTTCTGGTGGCACATATTTCAGCCCATAAGCCTGACCCAAAATAAGTCTGCATGTCTCGACCTGTGCCGTGTTGATTTTGACCATTCTTTCTTAAATGTTTCTATTGAGTGTTGATGAAAGTCCGATATAAAATAGCTGGAGCCAAGTCTTTAAAACAACCTACTATTTCCCAGAACTGTACAGCAAGGTCCCATTATTTTTATTTCAGGGCCTACAGCAGTGAAGTCACTGCCTTTTAACTGTGTCATTGACGCAACATGAGGCAACTGTCACGCAATATGTAGAAACTCCCTCACCACAAACACATTCTTTGAGCTTTCTTTCTTTCTTTTTTTTTTTTTTTTTTTGCAGTGTCACGGCGAGACGACAGTGTGATGTGAAGGTGACAAGAGGTGACAGCGCCGCTGCAACACAACACAGAGAAAGTTTGAGCTGCTCGCAGTTTCAGCTGACATCAGTCAATCAGAGAATAAAGAGACGGAAGACAACGAGAGGAAAACAAAATATTGGAGAAAACGGAGTAATCCACCTGACGGCCCTCTCCCTCTCTGTCATGTTCAAGTACCTGAATATATCTGTAGCAATCTCAGCCTCGCGTCTGACTGTTTGTGCCTTGAGCCTCTCATCGTGTGCTCTGCTTGAGAAGAAAACTGCAGAGTCAGCAGGGCTGAGTCACAGTTTCAGACAATACAGCAGCTCTATCATCAGTAAAATATTGTTTTTCACTACCTTTGTCTCTCTGCTATGACTGTATCCATCCATCCTCTCCCTCTCTTTGTCCAATACAGAGAGCTTTATTGGCATGTAATCTCTCTATCTCTCCCTCTCTCTCTCTCACACACACACCCACACACACACACACACACACACACACACACACAGCAGGAGGCAAACCCCACTCCGCAGTAGGCAGCACAACAGCATACAGAGGTGACTCTGTTCTCTACTGTACAAAGCAGTGAGATCACACTGTAACCTCCCCGGGACTCAGCGGGGGTCTGGAGTCTGATTTCTACTGTATATGCCGGAGGTGAGAGGAAAAAATATCTCTGCATCCCCTCCCTCTGACCTCCTTTTTATGTTTACTTGCCTTTTTTTGCCTGATATTTACTGCATGCAGAGACATTGTTCTTTGAAATGAGGGCTGCAAAACCACTGTAGGTTACTGTGGGTTTTATTTAGATCAACTTATTACTGTAAATGTGAAAAATGTCCATCACAGTTATCACAGCACATGGTGACACTCTGTAATAAAAAACTTCAAAGTATTCAACTCACATTAATATAAAACAACCAAAATTACCAAAAGGCCCAGCTGAAATGGTTCAGGCATCTGATTAGGATGCCCTCTGGGTGCCTTCCTTTGGAAGTGTCCGGGGCATGTCCAACTGGGAGGAGACCCTGGGGCAGACCCAAAAACCTGCTGCAGGGACTACATAGCCCATCTAGCCTGGAAACACCTCAGGATCCCCCAGGAGGACCTGGAATGCACTGCTAGGGAGAGGGATGTCTGGAGTGCCTTGCTGAACCTGCTGCCACCGCAACCCAACACCAGATAAGAGGAAGAAAATGGATGGATGGATGGATGGATGAATGGATGGAAAACAGATTAATTCTACAGTTTTGGTTTGTTTCTTAATGATCTTAGAATGTTTCAAGTGATTCTAAAGTCCGAGGTAGGACATCACCATGGTTCTAATCAGGATATGCCTGATCACAGAAAAACTAGGCAACATCACAGGTCCTATCTGCAGGTACTTTTCAGAAAGACATCATCACCTTTCTTTCTGTTATAGTTTCATGAGACTGCTGGAGTCTTTGTGTTTGAGATTTGATGATGCTGGATTAATATTTTCCCAGTTATCACATAATCTAGTCAGAAAATAAGTAAAAGATAAGGGTCACTGGAAAACTCATACATTAGTGCTTCATTTACTTTCCAATATTTGATGGTATCAGAAATAATTCTGATACAAATTACGACGGAAACTGATTAGAGATATGATGTCAAATAATATATCACCATATTATATGACTCATATGTTGGTTGTAGAGCTGGTGCCCTGCAGATGAAAAGATAAATAAGAAACTGAAATAGGACTGCCAATGGTGGCTTAACATTGGCTAATTGGATCGGACTGAAAGCCAGAGGATGTGATGTGCTGTGAGGATGTGAGGTGACTTGTCAGTAACAAAGTAGCAAGTCATACCCTGCCTTATTGTACACTATATTTTACTATAAATGGGACAATAATTTGGCATGTGGTATTTGACATTTCTGTATGTTCTTGTAACTCAACACAATGCACAGTGCATTACCCCGAAGTCCAACCAGGCAGGGCTGTGATGCAGATATGCCATGTTGGTATTTTTAAAAACTTTCTAATTACGATCCCACTCAAATCTTTTTTTCTCTGTACCGGGATCACAGAAGTTCTCATCACGTCAGATAAGTCAGATAACATTTACACCTATATTGGCGTTTAAGGGACGAAACAGGACTGCTCCTGACTGTGATGTAACACCGCACCTCTCACATTTTCACACAACCTGTTCACATGACACCGGCGGTGAAGCCCACACGGTAATTAACGGAGTGGAAGGCACTAATTGGTTTCACTATGACAGATACAGTAAGCGGCATTACTGTAACAGACACTAAATGGTATCGCCATGACGACCACTAATTGGTATCAGTGTGACAGACACTGAGGGAGAGGGAAGGCGCCTACTCACATTCTGCAGAGAACAGTCTAAGACGGTTGCTAAGAAACAGCTCTTAGGTACTGTGTGTGTGTGTGCGTGTGTGTGTGTGTGTGAAAGGGGTTTGAATATATAGATAGATATATAGTGTTTGAGAGAGAGGCACACACATATGCATCAAAACAAAAAGTATATCACATTTGTTTGTGCCTCAAATATCCTCACTCACACACACGCACACACACACACACACACATACACACTGAACAATGTATACTGTCAGACAGGATTTGATGGCTATCTGTGCTGCTCTACTTCTGTCTCTGCCTGGGTTTCACAGGTCAGAACACAACCTATAGAAGCCAGCAGGTACAGTATCCCCACAGCTCATATCATGTCAGCATACAGAGTGTCAGCCTTAAGTTCTCTCCAACCTCTGCTGCAGGTTTTGTATTGTGGACCTTGATATTTGGATAAAACAACAGAAAAGAAATCCCAAAGGCAGCATGGAAGAGCTCTTAGCTTGGAAAATAGTTTACTCGTTTATTTTGTCTTCCCATATAATCCTGCCTTGGCTTAGATTTGGCACAGGTCAACATGCAGTCACAGTTAAAACTTAGTAATCTGGCTTTTGGTTGGACTCGCATTTAAACCTGCATACAAATGGCACAAATCAATAGTGGATGAAATGCCTGAGCGATGTGAAAGGTGGATGCCAAGCGGCAACCTACATGGAGCAAGTGAAGCCAATATAGAAGTGACAAAAAAAAAAAAAAACTGCAGTGCTTCAAACAGTCACGTGAGGAAACGAGAGAACGTCATCCACCCATGTTGAAATGTCCAACTTCACAGCAGAAATAAACATGTTTACATGTTTACCTGGTACAAACCCCGCTCGTGACAACTGTACTGAGGGTGAATCTATATACAACTCACCTGTTCAAATGATATTAAGACTTAAAGTTATGAATAATTAACAGCATTTCCACTTTGATCGACAGGTGGGTGCCATTACAGAGGGCTTATTTAAGGAACCAAACTTCATTCAGCCTGCCTCAGGTCTGCCGATGATTAAAATCTTTGCCTATTTTTAGATTGGCCACAAGACACAAGAGGCAGGACTACCAACATGGCGGCAGCTAGTAGCGTCTTTTGGTGATGTCACACATGCACTGTCCATCCTCTATACTGTCAGTGGTGTAGTGTCAGATACCGCTCAGCTCTGCAGAGTTTTTTAGACAACTCCGATAAACTAACTGCAAACTGCAAGACATTTGTGCTCTGCTTTCTCTGGCCACTGAACCAAAGCTGCCTCATTGCTAGCTCTCTCTCTCTCTCTCTCTCTCTCTCTCTCTCTCTCTCTCTCTCTTTATTTTCATGACTATTTACATTGCAGATTTTCACTGAAGACATCAAAGCTATGAATGAACACATATGAAATTATGTAGTGAACAAAAAAGTGTGAAATTACTCAAAACATGTTTTATATTTTAGATTACTCAAAGTAGCCACCCTTTGCTTTGTTGACAGCACTACAAACCCTTTGCCTTCTCTTAATGAGCTTCATGATGTAGTCACCTGTAATGGTTTTCACTTCACAGGTGTGCCTTGTCAGGGTTAATTTGTGGAATATCTTGCCTTCTTAATGGAGTTGGGACCATCAGGTTTGTTGTGCAGAAGTCAGGTTGGTACACAGCTGACAGCTCTATTTGACAATGAATTCATATTATGGCAAGAACCAATCAGCTAAGTAAATGACAGTCAGTCATTACTTTTAGAACTGAAGGCCAGTCAGTCCGCAAAATTGCAAACACTTTGAATGTGTCCCCAAGTACAGTCGCAAAAAACATCAAGCGCTATGACGAAACTGGCTCACATGAAGGCCGCCCCAGGAAAGGAAGAGTCACCTCTGCTGTTGAGGATAAGTTCATCAGAGTCACCAGCCTCAGAAGTTAACAGCACCTCAGATTAGAGCCCAGATAAATGCCACCCAGAGTTCTAGTAGCAGACACATCTCTACATCAACTGTTCAAAGGAGACTGCGCGAATCAGGCCTTTATGGTCAAATAGCTGCTAAGAAACCACTGCTAAGGAAATGCAACAAGCAGAAGAGATTTGGTTGGGCCAAGAAGCACAAGGAATGGACATTAAACCAGTGGGAATCTGTGCTTTGGTCTGATGAGTCCAAATTTGAGATCTTTGGTTCCACCCGCCGTGTCTTTGTGTGACGCAGAAAAGGTGAACGGATGCTCTCTACATGCATGGTTCCCACCGTGAAGCATGGAGGAGGAGGCGTGATGGTGTGGGGGTGCTTTGCTGGTGACACTGTTGGGGGTTCATTCAAAATTGAAGGCACATTGAATCAGCATGGCTACCACAGCATCCTGCAGTGACATGCCATACCATCCGGTTTGCGTTTAGTTGGACCATCATTTATGTTTCAACACAACAATGACTCCAAACACACCTCCAGGCTGTGTAAGGGCTATTTGACCAAGAAGGAGAGTGATGGAGTGCTGCGCCAGATGACCTGGCAGCCACAGTCACCTGACCTAAACCCAATCAAGATGGTTTGGGATGAGATGGACCGCAGAGTGAAGGCAAAAGGGCCAACAAGTGCTCAGCATCTCTGGGAACTCCTTCAAGACTGTTGTGAAAGACTGACTGAAAACCATTTCAGGTGACTACCTCATGAAGCTCATCGCGAGAATGCCAAGAGTGTGCCAAGCAGTAATCAAAGCAAAGGGTGGCTATTTGAAGAATCTAAAATATAAAACAGGTTTTCAATAAACCATAGAAAAAAGACCAGATCTGAGCCACAAAGTCTTTTGCTGGGAACTAGAAACAAGTAAACAGGTCACATCAACTACAAATGATGCAGAGATTGAATGGGGCAGTGGGTTGTACATGTTTGCTCATCTTTTTCCACGAGCATGGGGACCAAAATGAGTCATTTATTTAAGTTACTGTGTGACACATACATGTACGGACAGCATTGTTACAGACCATGAACAAATATACAAACACCCCACACCCTCAAGCCTAAGAAAAACAAATATATCATGGAGGACTGACATACTTACATCCTTCCCCCGAGACTTCATGAAAATCCAATCAACTGTTTCAGAGATGTTCTGCTTAACTGTACAAACTAATTATGAATTAAGCTTCTTTTGACCAATCAGCATCATTTTAATATGCCACGGGGGAGCAGTGACACACATCAATCCATAAAGTTTCGCCTATTTAAGATCAGTAGCATCATAAGATATGAGCGTGATCGAGCGTGACGGAGAGACAGATGGACAGATGCACCCAATCCACAGTCCTCCACCCATTTCATCAAAGCAGACAATAAAAGACAAGCAGCACAGGCACTCACTCAGCTATTACTCCCCCACGGGCTCTTAAGTAGCTTTCACACTCACTCAGACTCCTGAAAGCGAAGCAGCTAATGTCTGCTCAGCCTGGTTGTAATGTAGAGAAAGACCTGACGGTCACTGTGCTACAGGATCCACTTCACTGTACTGTAACTACCGGTTGGAGCCAGGGCACATTTTTAACCAAGGTCAGCTGGGAGAGCAGGAGAGGAAGCTATCATGGCTTTTAGCACCATTCACTTTTCAATTTCATTTAACCTCCTCTGTGGGAGGTAAAACACAAGAGCAATAGTTTACAGGCAGTTATGAGACAGGAGTCAATGGAGCACATATGTCTTCTGAATAAACTAAACCTATATTGTGTATTGTTCATAATTGAGTTAGCTAACGCTTACAGTTACTGATTGTTAGCTTGGGATTTTGTGTCAGTTTAAAGTTCCCATGAAGTCAAATTTGATATTTAAGTGTTTTATATCACACGTATATACACATACATGTCACTTACTACAGTATCTGGAGCCAAAAGAAGTCCTTTTGGGTGTTTTCAGGTGTTCTTCATGAAATTTTAGAGTGTATAATTTCCTCATAAACCATAAAAAGTTGTTGATGACTCATCCTGTACTTGGGGGCGTGCACTAATTTTACATCCAGCGAAAACTGAAATTCTTATGACAGAGCGGAGTGCTTCCTGTTTGATTCAGTCATCTATGTCCAGGTTTGAGCACAGCCTCTGAGACCAACAGCCAATAACATTACAGTACCAAGGTGATTTAGGGACTTTCCAGATGGCATGTGGCATGACACAATGCTTATTGGTGGGCGTGTAATGCACACTACTACACTACCAGCTGCTGTTATAAGAATTTTCAAATAACATTTCAATAAGGAGGACTAGATTCGAAGTATCAAAGTTCAAGTTCATTTAGTTCAAGTGGGCTGTGTTGGATACCTCCCCATAGATACAGATAGCATCATAACGTCATCTTAGTTTCCTTAATCAGTAGTCAGCATTTCCGCAATCTAAATGTCAGCGCTCTGACCTGTCCCTGACCCTCAATCTGTTCTAGACTTCTCCTATTTACGCATTAACCTGGACTTTACCTTAAAATGCCAGCCTTAGCAACAAAGTCATATTAGAGAAGAAAACAGAACATGTGAGAAATAGGAGCTTATGTACACATTGTATGATTTAAAACATCTGAAACACAGTATAAAACTAATTTTTATAACAGCTGTTGTTAACAGAAATTAATATCTGTGAAAACTCCCTTCCTATCTGTTTTTCACATGAAACACATGAAGATGTTTCATGTGGACTTGAAGCAAAATGGTGTGTTACAGTGAAAAAAAAATGCCAGGGGAAGATGAACTGAACAGTAGAGAGAAGCTCTGGGAACAGAGCTGAATTGATTTTGAACTAGCTCAAAAAAAAAAAAAAAAAAAAAAAAAACTTTAGTGCAGCCATCATGAACTGTTGAAGGTAACCTAGCATTTCATTATCAAAATCACCTCAGCAGACCTTAAAGTCATTAATGTTGGATCTAAAAATGGAATCTGAACATGTTGTGAAGCTCTAATGGAGTTCTTTGTGATTTGCAGCAAAGGATGCCGTTCTGCCAATGTTCATACACAACAGATGACTGACGTGGGACCTCTGCAGTCGTTCACACTTTCTGTGTGCACTATAATTCACAGATCCCAAGGTGCACGCTGTTCTCCCAAAATGTCCTTTCCATTGTAAATAAGAACAAACATCAGTGTGGAGAATAGGGAGAAGATTGCTAGAGGTGGGCGTTCATCCAAACAGCTGGTTAAAAGCATCTGGCTAATGGCAGCCATACATCAGCTGGAGTTATGTATAGTCTGTGTGACTTTCACTGTCAGGCAAATCCTTATAAATAGTCTCTTCAGCCTGTGTTATATAATCTATAATGACTTTCTCTGAAAGTCAAACCATTACTGTATCCAATTTGACTTTGACAGTAAATGAACTTAGCACAAATATAGGCTAAGCCTTCCACTGTATGCTGGAGGATACACAGATACACTATAGGGCTCTCTACTCGTCCTTTCTTTTTGCTCCTCATTTTTCACGCTTTTCCTCAGTGTAGTTTTGCTTTAATTCCACAAACAAAGAAATGCAGTCTTGGTATTCTATACTCTGCACTAAACTCTAATATCTAATTTTTAGTGAATATAAGTCAATTTCATGAATTGATGGCTCTGTTCCAGGAGCGTATGCTACATAACAGGATCCTGCATGGCTGCCATCTGCTATTACGACATTTGAGTCCCAGATTTGTTACAGGGAGACTGTTCAAACTACAGTATATGGTGAATGGACTGCAAAGCAGACAAAGAAACAATTTGCCTCTCATTGCATGCGCTGCTGTGAAGGACACGTCAGTCAGTGAGAGGGAAACAAGTCCTGCATCATCTTTGATTTTAACTTGGTCATTTTGGTTTAAAGAAACCAAGAAATTTATTGAAATAAATACATTTTTTATGACAGATTGGCAGACAGTTTTTTTTTTTGTTTTGTTTTGTTTTGAAGATTTTCCAGCATTTGGTTTGAGTTTGCTTATTCAGCAATCCCACAACACATTCATGAACAGATGTGTGACTGAAATAACAGAGAGATATGTATATCGGACTATGAAACATAATATACAATTTAGGGTTAGATATAAATTGGGCATGAGCTTACTACCCATATTTTAGAGACTATGCTTAAAAATGATGCTTTAAATGAAATTATGTTAAGATTTTATGTTTTGACTAGGACACATTTTATTCAGAAATGCAGATTTTGTAAATCCCTCCATTTCTAAACATTTTAAAACTCACAAAGAAATATCCACAAGTCACTTTAGATACACAGAATTACTGAACACTTGACAGGGGTTTTATCTCTTAGTCCTTCTTTCAATTTTTTGTTGCTTATTTAAAAGGATTTTGGCTCATGTTATTTGTCTGACTGTGGGTCCTTCAACATTTTGTTAATAACACCCCCAGTAAGTACAAGTACACAGTTTGCAAGGCTAACACAGTAATACTTCACCTTTGTGCTTACCTTACTTAACTTTCTCCAAGGAATGTCAGAGATGAAGGTACGTTACAGAAGTTAACCTGTGGCTCTGGAATGTATGAACAGTAGGGTACACTTCAAATGGTAAAACAAATCCAACACACAATTTCTGATTTTCCACTTACTTGGGCTCACAATTTGCTGTGTATGAATACATATTCGATTTCTAAAAGATGTTCATGGTCAGGTCAAGAAAGGGCACAATTAGAAAAAACTTGAAAACATAAAGCATCATTTAAATGATCCTTTCTATAAACCCAAACAATCCTGTGCCAATAATAACTTCTACTAACCTTCACAGTAATATCTTGAAGACATATATTTAAAGTTAGAGAGAAACAGTGCTGCCTTCTGTCATGGCTTTTCGTGCTTTTTAGCCCTTTCAGCAGCTTAATGAAAATGCCTGCAGTAATTGCATTGGTATTTTCATGGTCTGAGTGCTGCTGTGTGCATTCGGGTGACATAAATCAGGATTTAAGTACAGAGTCACAAGATAGAGGATGAAGGGCAGAAAACAGTCTTTAAGCGGTCGGAGATCAAAAATACAGCTGTTACTGGGAGAGGCCAACAAACCCAAAGAGGGGAGAGAGCAAGAGGTCAAATAAGCGGGTCATCCTACAACTTACACAAAGCATCACTGGAGTACCAACACTCTCATCAGTCCATTTACTTACAGATATTTGCTGTCTGTTAAAAACCTGTAGATTAAAAAATTGTTATGTTTTGCTAGTAGCAGCTAATGTAGCCTGGAGCCTCGAGTGTTCATAGGCTACAGAGGTCCTGGAGCCTTTCCCAGCTGACATTGGGCGAGAGGTGTGGTACACCCTGGACAAGTCACCAGAGACAAACAACCACTCACACTCACATTCACCAATTAAGTGAAAATTGGTTAATAGTCACCAATTAACCTATTAATGTGCATGTCTTTGGACTGTGGGAGGAAGCTGGAGTACCCGGACATCCACACAAGATGTGCATGTCTTTGGACAGTAACCAATGCAGACACAGGGAGAACATGCAAACTCCCCACAGAAAGGCCCCATCTGAGGTTCGAACCAGGAACCTTCTTGCTGTGAGGCGGCAGTGCTAACTGTGCCGCCCATAGTTCAGCATTACATTTGCTAAAATGTAAAAATCTTAAATCATTGTGGTAGAAATATGTACTGAGGGTCATATAGATTTGCCATCTCTTTGCTCCTCTTAAAGAGAAATACCAATATATTTTCAATAATACATTGGTATTGAACATATCACCCCAGCTGGTTGATGGGCTGTGATGTAAATTCAATTTAACCAACACAAAGACATACCTCAAATCCAGCATCTGTAAACTCAAGTCTGAACTCACAAGTAAATCAAAGTGAAAAATATCCAGGGCCTGGAATCTGATTTGTCTTTATTTACTGCCAATAGCTCTGACTATGACTTTGTTTACAAGTCTTTCAAGTCGTTCAACATTGTAAAAGTAAATGAAGCACATACAAGCAGTATTTAGTTACAATCACACCTGAGGCCAACCTGCCATACTACTGCACACTGTTCTACTGTCATCTAAAGTGTGCCTGTCTGGATAAGCATATCAACTCAGTGCCAAGCACATAAAAAGAATTTCCGATGTCAGATGCCCCCGTGCTAATCTTCTCCAACTGGCACAACATACAGTGTTACTTTTCTTTGGCTTTTTATTGGATAATCTGGCTCATTTGATGTGATTCATGCAAAAAGCAGCATCTGCAGGAGAAGGGCGTTGGTACAAATCCTCAAACAAACCAAAACAAATATAAGTGAACGTTGAACTCCTCAACATCACCTGCAAATATTCAATTCCAAATCCCCTCCTGGGTTTATTTGCGTTGTTGCAACAGAAGCGGAGAAAACTTTCTCATTCCCTGCAGTGGATCGAGTCCAATCCTTAACAGGTTCATCTGGCAGTGTGGAGTATGATGTAATCCTCAGTTTAGTATTCTGACAATGGTGTAGTGAGTACGTACATAGGGGAAGCTATCAGGGCTAAATAGTGTGTAGCACAGCAGCAGGCACTGACAGTCACACTGTAGCATCTGATCAGGGGATTGAAAGAAGACCAAAAGGTTGAGTAATTGAGACGGATTGGGTTTAATGACATGTCATCCATACTACCTGTTCTGAAAGGTCACAGTCAAATATGTTATGGTTATAGGCTCCTCTTGGACCACATTGTCTCTATGATCCCTCTTCACCAACTCTGTGTCTTTTGCAGGTCTTTGTAGGGTTAACTTCTTTGGGACTACAAATGGGAATACCTTTGGACATTAGGGGTGATAGCATAATGATAGCACAATATTTTAGGATCTTTCCAAGATAATTAAATTCTTGACAATATGAGAAAATGATGAAAAATATATTTGGTTTACTCCTCAGAATAACTTTTGAACTCACAGGAATCGTTGCTTGAAGTATACTAAGGCAAACAAGAGTCTACAGCCACACTGGCATCTTTTCAGGCCGTAGTTCGGCATAAAGGTGGTTTAAGCTAAATGTTTACAATGTTCAGAATTAATTCAGATGTTAATCTTTACAATAAATAATGTTCTACTTTAATAAAAATGATAAATTGATATTTGCCATCTTCTTCCGAACATTAATCACGTGTATTGCTCTGCAGAGTAAACCATGTGTGATAACGAAGGTCAACCGCATAGACTGTACACAGTATGTGCACACCAAAGGCTAATGTGTAGGAGTTGGTTTGGCTTTGAGAGGTCGGGAGATAAAAAGGTTGTCCGGAGCTCTAAGTACAGCGTGCAGTTCATGATAATCTCACCCAAATGCTACTTTTGATCCCACGTGTTAACCATGTATGCCTACACACTTCTCATATCTGTTATCATTCTATTTCTACTGTCCTCCCAGCCTAAAACTAAACTTCCCCCTTACTTCTGTGCTGAAGTGATAACAAAATGTGAAAGTGGCATATTGAGCCGGCGGTGTGAGAGAGGGGGCTTTAATCCTACTTTTAATATTCTTTCAAAAGCAGAAACACAGGAGGTGGAGAGATAATAGATTCTGACTAGTGGGTTACTTGGGACATTTACTTTAGAATTGGAAACCACTTATTATCGTGTCTCGCTTGCTCTATGGCTCTCAGAATAACAGAAAAAAAAATGCTGAGGCCACTTTTGCTGTCTGTCTATGACTCACTTTTCAATTCAGTTTCAAGACATTCTTTTTATTGAGGGCTGAAGTGAGCTCACTGCCACTCACCATTGTCATTTTGATGTGATGAAATTGCAGGCTTTTTAGCCTTTTGTGACCCCCAAATCAAGTAACTTTTTTGAGCTTGTACAGTTAAATAAAAGTGGCACATGTCAATGTCACAATGGCCTGGCATTGTACAGTATGTTTCATTGAAACTCGTGCAGGAGAGATGAAACCGGGCCTCTTTAACTTTACTTTGATGGTGGGAATCTTATTTGCCTGGTTCTGAGCAGGCTGAAGATCATCATCAGTCATGAAGTCATGTTGGTGTTAAAGAGTCTGATAGCTGTTAGAATGAAGGACCTGTGGTAGCGCTCCTTTTTACACAGTGGGAGTAGCAGTCGATGATGTTCATGATGGGTGTCTACTTTGATAACATCCTCCTCTCCCCCATATGGAGTCTAGCTGGCCCTCTTCACCAGGATGTTGAGTATTTGTTTGTATTTTCTGTCTCTCTCCATGCTTCACCCTCCCCAGTAGACGACTGCATGGAGGACTGCAGATGTCAGAGTCATAGAAGATTTTTAACAGAGCGGGAAGTGGATACGAGTTTGACCCTTCTTGTGCAGGACATCTGTGTTCAACCAGTCCGGTGTGTTGTTAAGGTGAACACCTAGTTATTTGTATGCTCCCACCATCTCCATATCCCTGGATGTTCTGAGGTGTCTTCCTCCTGAAGTCGATCACCATCTCCTTCGACTTGCTGGCATTGATGTGGAGGTGGTTGAGCTCACACCACTCGACAAAGTCTGTGAAGTCTGCAAAGAAATCTGTGATGACCCCCTGTACTCCTGCTCATTTCTTTCTAACAACTATTATTTCTGTACGAAACATTTCTTAATTCCAATTGAACTGGTACCATTGAATGCATACTAGATTAGCTGTTTCTAATTAGCAGTTCATGTCTGCAAACTATCCATACAGTATATGGTATACAGTCTCTTTTTTTCTATGATTTATTCAATGAACTTGATCAGTTAATGATAAATGAACCAGTTAATGATAAACCTGCAAACATGTGAGTGGTGAAACCTCAAAAATAGGTTTCCATGACTGTAGTGATCATCTAGACATCTAGTCCTCACCAAGACAAATTAGAGTTTGTTTTTACGAAAATAACTAAATAAATAGTACCCCACAGCTGCAGCTTTTAATTTCTTCACACACAGTGCAAAGCCAAAAAGCTTCTCGTGATAATAACAAGGGGAAAAAAGTGTGAAAAATTGTGATTAATTGGAAGTATGCAATCAGAACTGACTCACAGAAGGAAGGGCAATGAAAAACACAAGTCTCTTGAGGAAATCAGGAGGAAATATCCTCAGGAAGTTTAATAGTGAAACCCCACCAGGCACGTCTGTGCCACATTGTGCCTGCCAGACATTACAGTAACTTGCTCACATTCGGTCATTTTTTCCTGGTTTATATGCTTCTATATATGTAGATATGCTACATACTTAAACTATTTCCTTTGTGTCTGTTTTTGCAATCGGCAATTTGCAGAGTTTTGTTGTTGTTTTTTTATGCCCCACCAGATTCCTATTTCTGAGCTGCTCTGTGCAGTTTGACCTGGGCTGCTTGTGACGTCCATCAAAAATAGAACAGCCCTGTAGTACAATAAATGGACCTGTTTCTGGAGCTGTACTTTGCTGCCAATTAGCATAATTACATAATGCTGATATAATAGTGCATTCTGGATTAGTTTCAGTCCATCATCATATTTGGAACTCAATCTTGGTAACATTTCCTGTTGTCTTTTACATCCAAGTAATTATAGCTTCATGGTTTAAATATGACTGTTCAGCGTATGTTGTTTATTAGCAGTCTTGTTCATTTTCACATCACTGAAGATCTTTGAATTGTAATTCTGTTGTTCTGTGTCACACAGCATGTGCAGATGGAACACACTTCTTGTTGTCTGACTCTTACACCCTCTCACAGTAAATACAATTTCCGCTTCTCCCTCACTGCCTGTGTGTATTCAGCTCTCATCTGCACCATTTATGGATGATGACTCTATAGTGTTATTCTTTCTCCAACCCTTTCTTCAAATGCAATCTTGCTCATTACTGTTTGACACTTTTTCAATCGGCTGCTCCCTTCAAACAATGTCAGAGCTTTAAAGCAAAGGAAACCTCATCTATCCCTTCCTGCCTCGCTCTGTTTGAGAGGTCATACACTGAGGAGAGTGTTCAACACAAGCTTAGCAGTTCTTTTTTTTTTATATTTTTTTTTTTATTCAAATCTCCATTATGATGACCCTTTGAGAATTGGCTAATCCCTAATAATACTGAAATACATCACAAACAGGCAGGAAAAAGAGCTGCACTAATCAATATGAGCTCTCTATGCTTGTTGGGTTTTCCTCTCGCATCATCATTTTTCTGCTGCTTTATCCAGCATTTAGTGCACCGCGTACAAAATGTTAATTAGAGGATATGACAAAGGGAGAAGTAGGCCAAAGTCAGGCCAAAAGTCAGCTGCCTTTTCAAAAGCTTTTCAAGGACAGCTGATGGATTCAGTACGGAGGTCATACGTTCATACATTTTATTTCCTGTGCTTTCTCTTGATAACTAGTCAATTTAATTTGTTTCTGAGCACTTTTTTGTCATACATGTCACATTTTAGAAATAAACTCTGAACCATCTTCGAGCCGTTTGTAATCACAGCAAAGACATACTGCATTTAAAACAAAGTTTGGTGCTGTGGGTGTGTCATGGTTTTTCTACATACTGTAGCTGTTTGTGTTACAGTAAGAAGAGTTCTTTTTTTTTGAATAACTGGAGAAAGGTGCTGAAAGGTGCAACAAGAATCTGAAAGAAATCAAACATGCTAACGTTAATTAGCTTGTCAGTTACCAAGCACTATGCCTCCACAGGGTACTTTGGTGTCAAGTTAACATGTATATTATTATTCTTGATTACATTAACTTTATTTTATTACTTTATTTGTTTCTCCATTGAGGTGCAATTGACAATGTAGAGCTTCTTTGAAATGTACTCAGCAAGTCGTGCTCCACTAGCTTCTGTTTCACTAGCTTTGATTGTTTAGCCTTATGATTCCTCTTTTTGACATGAGCAGGTAGTAGGAATGTCCAGTTCAGACATACTGTAATGTGCCATTTATCATAGTTCAGGGTCACATCTGGCTCGTCAGAGGATACCACAAGGTAGAAAAAAACTCATGACATGACATGACCGACATGACTATGAAAAAACAGCTTAAATATCAAGTTCATGTAAGAAATGTGCATCTTAATACATTTCTAGCAAGCAGCAATCTTGCAAAGTGAACCCAATGTGGAAGTGTCAAAAACTGCAGCTCCTCAAACGTCCACTCGGGGCTGACTACAGAATGAGTCAGCCTCCATAAGTTTCCATATTAAAATGTCCAACTTCACAGCAGAAATAATCATGTTTACGGCCTGGTACAAAAAACAGTTTTGGTCTCTATAGCTAATTTCCCCGTTCATGACAACTGTACTGAGGGTGAATTTATATACAACTCACCTGCTCAGATTATGTGAAGACTTAAGCAGAATTAACAGTGTGGACTCTTGGACTCTTTGATTGACAGGTGGGTGCACCCGGGCGTCATTCAGCCCGCCTCAGGTTCTCCAATGAGCCACCTCTTTGACGATTTTTAGATTAGCTGCAAGGTGGAAGGAGCAGGACTACCAACATGGCAGTGGCCAGCAGCGCATATTGCAACAGTTCATGAGAAACCTGTGACATCACCCATTTCTTTGATTTGAACTAATATCAGAACTCTGATCATGTGCTTCAGACAGGATCCTCACTTCTTTCTCTGATTCCCTCTTGTCTGTAAATTGGAGTTTTTTTTCTTTCATTCAAGTCAAAATATATTCGACTCGACTCTCACCTCAGCCGGGATGAGTTTGCATAATTTTCTTTCCTCTTACATCCTCAAATTTGAGAACTGTCTCCTGTCTGCCTTCTAAATTCAGGATCGGTGGCTTTGCTTGATAGTAAACGCTTTGATCAGTCATGCTCTTTTTCCATTTTCTTTTTTCCTTTTTTCTTGTACCATTTCCTGTCTCGAATATACTGGCTACAATGAAAAGACAAAAATGATTTGAGGTTGGCTGAGGATGCAGTCTATAGACTATCAGAAAATATCGTGATCTTGCAGTAATTTCTCAAACTGTCTCCATTCAAAATGTGGTATACCCACTGTTTTAAAAATAGTGCATCATGATGCTTGTTGCTGAGTACTGGGAGGAGTATAGTATGTATCACTGAATATTCAATATCAATCTGCTATTTACCTTTCCTATATGTATTCCTTGAACAGTTTTTTCATCATCATAAGAAGAACAACAGCTGAAACAACACAGCGAACACAAACTCACATCTCTCTCCGTTTGCCTCTCTCCTTTTGTCATGGGTGTTGCTGGTTTTGCATTACACAAGCCATTAAAGCTCAAAAAACAAACAGAGAGACAGATACTGCACGCGCACACACACACACACACACACACACACACACACACACACACACAGCTATAGCTGCAGAAGTCCAAAGAGAGAGGAACTAATGAGGGAACGAAGAACAGAGAGAATCCAGAAAGAGTGACAAAGTAGAGAGAGCATGAAAGGAGAGGAGGGGGCCGGGTAATGAGGGGCTGTCCATACCCAGAATGTCACTGACATGGCAGACTAGAGCTGTGATAAGGACCAGCTGACTGCAGGATGTGAAGGGCCGAGTGTGTCTTTGCATGTGTGCATGTGTGTGTGAGGATACAAAGGTAATGAGGGGTCTGCCCACACGGTCACACAATTGTTGTTGTGAATCACACCACTACATGAGATAACTGGATGAGTGCAGGAAGTGTGTGTGTGTGTGACTTGTTAGTTAGCCATTAGCTGCTCACGACGGTCGCTATTAGCACAACGAAGCGACGAGCGGAGGAAGACGGACGGCTCTGCAGGGACACAAAGTTAAGCATGACTCGACTGACTGTCAAATGAAATTAGAGTTCGACATGGCTTTTTTTCAGACGCTCCAAAATAATGACAACGTCTGCCTAAGCTCATGGGAATTGCTCAGCAAGTCGTTGCCATGGTAACTGAGGACTCAGCAGGGAGGCAGTTTTATTCCTGACGCTGCTCTATTATATGATATATACACGCTTGGCTAAGAGCAATCATTTGAAAAGTTTTATTCAGTGCTTATGGTCAGGACTTGACAATCATCTCGTTCCACACGTTCACCTGAGAGTTCCCCCGAGCAGCCGAGGCCTCTAGCTGCCGGTCACTGGGCACTACATTAGACTGCAGCAGGCAGGTTTAGATATGAAAATACATTTATCAAGCTCAATCACAGAGCGGAGCTGAGAGGACATTTTCCACCTATTAACAGAAGATTTTTACTAATTCTGGTGTCTGTAAGATCACCTGAAGGCAACTTTTGAAAATCCTGGATCATCAACACCAGTGAGCAAATACTCAGAGAAACAGGCGGCCCTCGGCTTTTGGTGGCCATGAACAATATTTAGTTTGTGGCCCAAAAACACTCCTATAGTGCGATCGACAAATCACACACACACTACACAATAGAGATCATCACAAATCAATCAGCATCAAATCTCTTGTATTTGATGGATGGCAAACAGGTACAGATAGTGACGTTATAAGAAAAGTTAAAAAAAAGCAACTTGCAAGAATGGAAACAATCAAGGTACAGTGTGATAAGGACATGTTAGTGCAGCAATGCAAGTTCTACTTACATAGAATCAATGTACAGTGGTAGAGGGGGGCAGATTTATCATGTCCAGTTGTTGATAGTGTTGGAGAGGCTCCTTGAAGAGCTGGAGGTCTTCAAAGGGAGAGAGGGACGCCCCTGATCTGGTAGGAACTGGTAGGACGTTCCACCAACGGGGAACAACAGACAAGAAAAGTTTGGATTGCCCTGAGTGTATGGATGGGAGTGCCAGGCATCGTTCATTGGAGGAACGCAATGGTCGGGGGATTTCACTGTGCAGGCTGGGAGGCAGAGAAGGTGTAATCAAGTTGTGAAATGACAACAGCCCGTATCAGACTTAAGACTATAAAAGCAGTTCATCTTCTGATACATCCATCCATCCATCCATCTTCTTCCGCTTCATCCGAGGGCGGGTCGCGGGGGCAGCAGCCTCAGCAGGGAGGCCCAGACTTCCCTCCCCCCAGCTACTTCGTCCAGCTCTTCCGGGGGAACCCCAAGGCTTTCCCAGGCCAGCCGAGAGACATAGTCCCTCCAGCGTGTTCTGGGTCTTCCTCGGGGCCTCCTCCCAGAGGGACGTGCCCGGAACACCTCACCAGGGAGGCGTCCAGGAGGCATCCTCACTAGATGCCCGAGCCACCTCAACTGGCTCCTCTCGATGCGGAGGAGCAGCGGTTCTACTCCAAGCTCCCCGCGGATGGCCGAGCTTCTCACCCTATCTCTAAGGGAGAGCCCAGCCACGCCGCGAAGGAAGCTCATTTCGGCCGCTTGTATTCGCGATCTCGTTCTTTCGGTCACTACCCAAAGCTCGTGACCATAGGTGAGGGTAGGAACGTAGATTGACTGGTAAATCGAGATTCACCACGACGGACCGGCGCAGAGTCCGCATCACTGCAGAAGCCGCACCGATCCGCCGGTCAATCTCCCGCTCCATCCTTCCCTCACTCGTGAACAAGACCCCGAGATACTTGAACTCGTCCCCGACCCGGAGGCTGCACACCCTTTTCCAGCTGAGAACCATGGCCTCAGATTTGGAGGTGCTGATTCTCATCCCAGCCGCTTCACACTCGGCTGCGAACCGCTCCAGCGAGAGCTGAAGGTCGCGCTCCGATGAAGCCAACAGGACCAGATCATCCGCAAAAAGCAGTGACCCAATCCTGAGGCCACCGAACCGCAGCCCCTCAATGCCCTGACTGCGCCTAGAAATTCTGTCCATAAAAGTTATGAACAGAATCGGTGACAAAGGGCAGCCCTGGCGGAGTCCAACTCTCACTGGAAACAGATCCGACTTACTGCCAGCAATGCAGACCAAGCTCTGGCACCGGGAGTACAGGGACCGGACGGCCTGTATCAGTGGGTCCGGAACCCCATACTCCCGGAGCACTCCCCACAGGGCTCCCCGAGGGACACGGTCGAACGCCTTCTCCAGGTCCACAAAGCACATGTAGACTGGTTGGGCGAACTCCCATGCACCCTCCAGGACCGTGCTGAGGGTATAGAGCTGGTCCACAGTTCCACGACCAGGACGAAAACCACACTGCTCCTCCTGGATCCGAGGTTCGACAATCTTGCGGACCCTCCTCTCCAGGACCCCCGCAAAGACCTTCCCAGGGAGGCTGAGGAGTGTGATCCCCCTGTAGTTGGAGCACACCCTCCGGTCCCCCTTTTTGAAGAGGGGAACCACCACCCAGGTCTGCCAGTCCAGAGGCACTGCCCCCGATGTCCACGCGATGTTGCAGAGACGTGTCAACCAAGACAGTCCCACAACATCCAGAGCCTTTAGGAACTCCGGACGGACCTCATCCACCCCCGGGGCCTTGCCACCGAGGAGCTTTTTGACTACCTCGGCGATCTCAGCCCCCAAGATAGGCGAGCCCACCACGGGATCCCCAGACTCTGCCTCCTCACTGGAAGACGTGCTGGTGGGATTGAGGAGGTCTTCGAAGTATTCTTTCCACCGACCCAGGACGTCCCCAGTCGAGGTCAGCAGCACCCCATCCCCACTGAGCACAGTGTTGACAGTGCACTGCTTCCCCCGTCGGATGGTGGTCCAGAACTTCCTCGAAGCCGTTCGAAAGTCCTTCTCCATGGCCTCACCAAACTCCTCCCATGCCCGAGTTTTTGCCTCCGCAACTGCAGAAGCCGCGTTCCGCTTGGCACGTCGGTACCCGTCAGCTGCTTCAAGAGTCCCACAGGCCAAAAAGGTCCTGTAGGCCTCCTTCTTCAGCTTGACGGCATCCCTTACCGCCGGTGTCCACCAACGGGTTCGGGGGTTACCGCCACGACAGGCACCGACTACCTTGCGGCCACAGCTCCGGTCAGCTGCCTCGACAATGGAGGTACGGAACAAGGTCCACTCGGACTCAATGTCCCCCGCCTCCCCCAGGACGTGAGTGAAGCTCTCCCGGAGGTGCGAGTTGAAACTCTTTCTGACAGGAGATTCCGCCAGACGTTCCCAGCAAACCCGCACAGAACGTTTGGGCCTGCCAGGTCTGACCGCCATCCTCCCCCACCATCGGAGGCAACTCACCACCAGGTGGTGATCAGTTGACAGCTCCGCCCCTCTCTTCACCCGAGTGTCCAAAACATGTGGCCGCAAGTCCAACGACACGACCACAAAGTCGATCATCGAACTGCGGCCAAGGGTGTCCTGGTGCCAAGTGCACATATGGACATCCTTATGTTTGAACATGGTGTTTGTTATGGACAATCCATGACGAGCACAGAAGTCCAATAACAAAACACCACTCGGGTTCAGATCGGGGGGGCCATTCCTCCCAATCACGCCCCTCCAGGTCTCATTGTCACTGCCCACGTGAGCATTGAAGTCCCCCAGGAGGACGAGGGAATCCCCAGGTGGAGCACCCTCCAGCACCCCCTCCAAGGACTCCAAAAAGGGTGGGTACTCCGAGCTGCCGTTCGGCGTGTAGGCGCAGACGACAGTCAGGACCCGTCCCCCCACCCGAAGGCGAAGGGAAGCTACCCTCTCGTCCACCGGGGTAAACCCCAATGTACAGGCACCGAGCCGGGGGGAAACAAGCATTCCTACCCCTGCTCTGCGCCTCTCACCGGGGGCAACTCCAGAGTGGTAGAGCATCCAACCCCTCTCGAGGAAACTGGTTCCAGAGCCTACACTGTGTGTTGAGGCGAGCCCGACTATATCTAGCCGGTACCTCTTGACCTCGCACACCAGCTCAGGCTCCTTCCCCGCCAGAGAGGTGACGTTCCACGTCCCCAGAGCCAGCTTCTGCAGCCGGGGGTCGGACCGCCAGGGTCCCCGCCTCCGACTGCCGTCCAACTCTCTCAGCACCCGCCCCCTGTGGCCCCTCCCACGGGTGGTGGGCCCATGGGAAGGGGGACCCATGTCACCCTTTCGGGCTGTTCCCGGCCGGGCCCCATGGGTGAAGGCCCGGCCACCAGGCGCTCGCCGACGAGCCCCTCCCCCAGGCCTGGCTCCAGGGTGGGGCCCCGGTGACCCACGTCCGGGCAAGGGAGACCTGGCTCCATTTGTGGTCATCTTCATCAGGGGGGGTTGAGCTGCGCTTTGTCTGGTCCCTCACCTAGGACCTGATTGCCATGGGTGACCCTACCAGGAGCATGAAGCCCCCGACAACATAGCTCCTGGGATCATTGGAACACGCAAACCCCTCCACCACGATAAGGTGGCAGCTCCAGGAGGGGCTTCTGATACATTTGCAGTTAAATTAAGATATCAGCCAGTGGTCCACGTGATTTAACTGGCATACAGTGCTGAATACCAGTGAATGATGCAGGGTGTGACAGAGTGACAGAGTTGAGGTGTGCTGAATGAGGCCTGGATGCCTTCTGTAACAGCATTCACCTAACAAAGCAGCCACACTCTTGAAGCCTTAATATCATTTGAACAGGTGAGTTCTATAAAAAATTCACCCTCAGTAAAGTGAACTGCAGTTTTTGGCACTTCCATGTTGGCTTCATATCACAGCCATGGTGGTTGCTGCTTGGGTGAAATACACTATAAAGCTCTATATACCCAAGAAGAGTTACAGATTTCATCATTTCATCATCGTGGACTTTTTGTAACATTGTTTTTAAGGTAAAATATTGATTCTAGCCACTTTTAAATGTTTAATTTACATATGAAAGCTAGCTCCGCTAGCATCTTTTTTGTTCTTCTTCATCAGTTCAAAGATTCATACTGTCACGTAATTGCTTTTAGAACAGTCTGAAAGTCAAAAAGAATGGGCATATCGCTCCACCTTCTAACACCATCAGTCTGAAGGTGTGTGATATATTTGATGTGTGGCATGCTTTGCATTAATGCATGTTTATCAGCCGGTCTGCATTTCATCACCCGCTCCCCAGTGAGAATGTTTGTGAAGTCACCACATCCGTGGTTATTACCACATATGGTTGTTTGCCTTCCAGTGCAAATGGAAATGTGATTCCAGAGAGATTATGCAAACCAGAGTGAAATATGTATCAGGGATCAGACAGGAAGAAAATCTGTCTTTTCAGTATACTCGCACTGACACCCCACAGTTTGGTCAAATCACTTTCAGCACAATTAAATCACATTATGTCTAGCGTGGGGTCGAAGTGAGGCTTGAAATGTCAACACTCCGCACTGATGATGAAGACGTGGGACAAGCACTAGACATGCAATTACATCTGTCTTCTGCCGTGGCCTCTTTGGCTGGTTATACCTGATTCAGAAGAACAAACAGGAAATTCATCTCAAGAAGATATTTCAAGTCGCACATATGAAGTGCGTGATGGTTTGAACTGAAACGATTTCACAAATTCAGTTAGTGATGATCTGTTATGGCAGGATACATAAATGACTTTTTTGTCTATAATGTGAAGGATTAATGCAGTAGAAAATATCTGATCAACTTATTAAGCGCAGACATCACCTCTGTATGACCCTCCAACCTCCTTTTGCCTCATTGACTTGTATGCCATAGGATTGAAATTATGCTCACTTGGTATCAAGGATCCTCACGTAAATCTACTGGTAACATACCAATACCAAACTGGATCTAAGCAACTATGAGGCATAAGCTCTCTTAGATTGAGTCACAAAATACTCAGAAATGAAACATTCTTACACCTAATTTCAATAATAAAAAAAGAAAAATCTAACTGTACATCTTCTGAATTCAAGTTTCTCTTTTTTGCCTGCTTAGCTCAGTTCCACTTTTCCAGCAATCACCAAGTGTGGTTTGGTAAACCCTTAAACAAGAAGAGGAAGGTCATTAAATTAGCAAAATAAAAAGACCCATCATCACCCGAAAAGTCTAGCCCACCCAAAAGATTCAGCTACACTACAACAGCTACCAGAGCTGTTGTAACAGTATGGGACTCATGATGGGATGTTTAAAATAAGGCTAAAAATGTATGGAGCAGAAGCGGAGGTATCACATGGATGTATAATAAAATCTGGACAGAGCATTGGAGCCAGGTCTCTATTCATTCCTATGAAAGTGGCTCAGAAGCACATGAACCTGAAAATGCTACTTCCTGTTGTAAAGTAATTACCTGTATGCCTGCTGCACACATAGTGAACTACTCATTTGGCAGCATGGTGACATTTTATAGCCACTTCTTTCTCAATTTGAGCTTTAAAAAAGTAGAAAAGATCTAGTTACAGCCATAAGACAAAGGTGTAATTAAATCCTGAGAGTCAACAACCAAATGGTTGTAAGGCCAGTTGTTTGTAAGATGATGAACAATGGTCTGGCACAAACGATAGCAATACATGTTCCTAACCCCTAACCCTACACGGAACCTTTGATCTGATGTTGCTCAGGCAATAATCACCATTGTTTTCTTGCTCTGTATAAGAGGTGATAAACATCTGATCTGTAAACTCTCTCTCCCCAAAGATGAGACATTTCTTCGAGGACCTACTCAAAACCAACAACAGTCACTAGGTTAGATGATGGTTCATAGGTTCATGATGGTGAATCATGGAGATACTAATAATAATCCTTTAAATAAGATTGACAAAAACAAAGTAGATAGTTAATTCTTGTTTCAGTTTAGTCCGGTAACTCATGTTGGTCTAGTTCAACAGCAGAATATAATTAGAGTTTGGCATCTAAGCTCCGACCTAATTACTCACACACACAGTTATGTATACAAAGAGATATTGAGGTGTGACATCTTTACGCCCTGCAGGTGGGTGGTGGTAGGGCTGAAGAACAAATGGCGATGATGATGCAGAGCAACAATGGCATTGACAGAGCAGAGGGAGAAAGTGCCAAAGTGGGAGAGTGTTTGGATTTGTATAATTGTGAAGTGGTTCTCTCTGGGTTCTCCAGCTTCCTCCCACAGTCCAAAGAGCTGCAGGTTAATTGATGACTCTAAATTGCCCATAGGTGTGAAAGTGAATGGTTGTTTGTCACAGTTTTGTATCAGCCCTTTGATTAACTGGTGGCTTGTCCAGGGTGTACCCCGCCATTCACCCAGTGTCAGCTGGGATTGGCTCCGGTCCCCCACGACCCTGATGAGGAGGACAAGTGCCTCTGAAAAATGGCTGAATGATTGTGAAGTGCAAGACATCGCGTGTGTGCCTATGCAGTGCAGCTTGATTTGTCCGCTTGAAGTACCTCGCAGGCGTCACTCAATTTAATAGAACTCTTTAACCCGCTGGGGTCCATGCAATCGCCCACGATTGTAAAAGCAGTTGATAGGACCCATAGGGTTCATCTAACCTGCGATCAGTGGCCACTCCATTAGATCTGCTCTTCTAATATTGGCAAGGACTCTCCCTCTGCTCCCAGAACAGCCTGGATTACTGGTGTCATGGATTCAACAAGATGCTGGAAGAATTTCTTTACAGATTCTGCTCCTGTTGATCTGATAGCATCACATAGTCGCTGCAGACTTTATGCTTTGCATTCATGCTGCAAATATTACAGTTCAGCACATCCAGAGGTGCCCTGTTGGACTGAGAGCTAGTGACCGGAGGCCAGTGGAGTACACTGATGGTGAAACCAGCTTGATATGATGTGTGCTTTGTAGCATGTTGAATCATTGTGTTATAAGATAGCTGGACTGTGGCCAGAAAGGGATGCACCAATCAGGAACTGGAAGACATTTCCCCTGTGTGGCACCAGATAGGTACCAGACGTACTCAGCCTGCCAATTGTCTCAGCTCACAGATGCTGTAATGCATTAACATATTATGATCAGATAAGAAAGAAGAGTCAAATAAGATGGCTCACTCATTAACCTTCAATCATCAGCTGTGTAAAAAATGCAGTTTTAAGGTTCAGTGTGCAACTTTTAGGGTGATCTATTGGCATAAATGGAATATAACATGCATAACTAAGTTTTGAGTGATATATATAATCACCTTCAAAAATGAATTATTAGAATTAGAATTAAATGGTAAATGTACTGTACTTGTATAGCGCCTTTCTAGTGTTCCGACCACTCAAAGAGTTCCTTTTACAGTACGCATCTCATTCACCCATTCACACACATTCAAACACTGATGGCACTGGCTGCCATGCAAGGTGCCAACTACTCATCAGTTGTGGGGGTCCTCTTACATGGAGTCTACCATCTTGTGCCATGTTTGTTACAGTACCCCAGCATAGTCAAAGGGCTCTACAGAAGTTGTAGCAGAAAAAGAAGACGTACGTAGAAGAAGTGTTTGCTGGTTCTGGCTAACAGTACTGTGTTTTGTTAGAAGTTTGAAAAGTTAAATGTCGAATTGAGGATCACACTTATTATTCAGGACAAGATAAGGCAAGGAAGCAGCAATCTTTGCATCAAAGAAGCAAAAACATGAAGAAACAATAGATTAGCTTTTTGCCCTGGCGTTAATCTTTGCCTTTATTAGCATGCAGAATATAGAGAATTTACAGAATATCGAGCTAAATACAATGTCTGGATAAATGTATCTAAATGAACCTCAACAGCCTCAACAAGCTACTGCGATTATGACAAAGACCACTTTTGGCACATGAAGCCACCATAGCTTCTCCTAAACTCTTGGAATGGGAGGGTTAAACTGGGGACAGTTGAGCACATTGCAATCTGCAGTCTCACCACTAGATACCATTAAATCTTACACACTGTACCTTTAATTCAGAATGTTATCGGAGACTTCATAAACATTTTAACATCTTCTGGAGGGAATCTATTGAGGTAGATAATATGATTAAATACAGTGACTTATATTTACATCACATCTGCATATGTGTGAGACATACATGGATATATGTAGCAGCCACTGACAGTATAAAGAATGGATGATGATGTATCCATGATGTCGCCCACAGGTTTCTAAAGAACCGCTTTGGAGATCAAAATCTGTGGCTCTGGCCGCCACCACGTTGGTAGTCCTGCCTCTTCTGCCTCTCTGTAGTACCAGCTGAAGGCTGGGTGTATAGTACTGTATTCTGACACTGGCCTTCTTTGTCCTACATCTGAATTTAAAGCTATGCTTGATTATCCACTGACGTGGTTATTGTTGGTATAAAAAGATACAAAGAAAAGTGGAAAAACATTGAAGCAGCACTGTGAGGCAGAGGATGAGAAGAGACTCAGACCAAAATAAAACACAGATCCTGGACGTGATCTAGATCTCACTAGAGTTTTGTTTCACTGTAAGCATGTGAAAACAAATTAAGCAGGTTACAAAAGTCCCATATGTGAACGGCTGAAGTTAAAATGTGTCATAACTACTGAATTATGTACGAGCGTGGCAAAAACAAATGTTCTCAATAAGCTGTCAAAATGTGCAAATAAATAGTGTGCCATGGTGGTATTTAGGAGAGTCTGATTTTACAAGCTGCCTGTTCAAATGTTTGTTCAGAAACGTTTAAAAAGAGTGAGATGAAGATTCACGTTGGATGAAGGGAAGAGAAAGGTAAACACTGATCAGACACCTGGAACACCTGTTACCATTATGTGAAGATTACCTCTAGTAATTTCCACTGATTTCTCATTTTGGTATGTAAACCCCCTAATCACATTATATTGACATTTATAAGGAGTTTGAACACATTCTCAAAGGACAAGTCTGGTGTTATTTGCCTTATTGTCAATGACTCCCCAGTGCAAACCCAAACCATCTGTGTGTTTCCAAAGCTTGATATATCTTCTTCTTCTGTGCCATCGAGCTCCATCATTGGCCAAAAACTATTAACAACATATTATTGAGCCACACTGTTGCACTGGCTTATGTGTTCCTTCATTACCATCAATACACTGTCTATCCATGTATTTAGAGCACCAAATGTGAATTATTCCGCAGTCCCAGTTGAACTGAAGACTAGAAAATAGTCCCGAACAACTGTGGTATTTCTTCCTGTTTGAGTAACATTTCCTAAAACTACAGTTCACAGCTGTTTGAGGAAATTACAGAGCACATTGTTGTTCATAGTCTTTACACAGGAGTTGTTGACAGTAAGAAAAATGTAGAACATCAGTGTTGAAAGGTCACTCAAAGGGTAACGCCGGTATCTTTCAACCTGGACGTTATTTTCAAAGTTTTTGTGTCAGAGTGACTAATGGGTACAACAGTTTCTGAATTTAGTCCAGTATTGAGTGAGAATGCTGCAGCTGGCATACGCAAACACGGCTACAACATAATCCAGCAACAGCATTACTACCTTTATGTCTCCACTGCTGTCACCTCACCTCTCATTTCTTTCAGAATGAGGCTTCTTGAGTTCCTGTAAGGATTATGTTGTAGCCCGTTTCGTGTCTGCAGGCGTTCCCACAAAGTTGAATACAGACAACAGGCAAGCTGATCTTCAGTTGCCGTTTAATATCAGCACTGAATATTAGAACTTGTTGAATACAAAAAGATATAGACTTAACATCTTCTTCTTTTGGCACACACACTGAACCCCTGGAACCCCTTTACATTTCTCTGGACCTCCTCCATTGTCACTCTAAATCAGCATTTAGGGTCCCTTTCTGACCCTGGTCCTTTACTTATCCGAGGGTTACAGGAACAACAATATACCTGTGTTGTGCTTCCACCAACATTTATACCAGATGTGTGCATGTCAAACTGATAGGAATACAAACATACAGAGCATAAAGTTTTTGTCACATCCATCTTAATACAAATGCATTCTAACAAAGGTCCAGGCACAAGAAAAAATAGTTAGACCTCATACACAAGCATCACTTCTCTTGACATAGGATGCGCCATATGTTTTTCACCACCAGCTCCACCTAGCTATTTTGCATAATTAGATAATTTCACAGTGTGGTGAGAATCAAGAAGACAAGACCGCTTATTAATAACAGGTGTAATGTGGTGCACGGCCTGAGAACAGATGCCATTACGCAGATACAGATGGTGTTAATACCAGACGGATACAGGGTCTTTAAGTGGATTTAAAAATGACCAAGGTGCTAAAGATACTATCATTTATTATGGCTGCCAGCCTCAAAGAGCCATCCTCAGTACCCTCAGTCCATGCACCAGATGTTCATGCAGCATCTTCAAGTAAAAATAATTAACAAAATAAATAACAAAGCCAGAGGGGCAAACACATATCAGCAGGGTCTGTCACACTGCAATCTTCAGCTTTAATTCTCCCATGCTGAATACCCGGAAACTGAAAGAATTCAGGACATGATTACCGCAGAGCCTGAAATAAACCGGAAATTATTGTCTTTAATGTGTAATGTGTTGGCCTATTAGTCACTGGCTATCACAGTTGAAGTACCTACAATAGGAAAATCATTTCTCTCAATCAGTCACCAAAGCCTACCCAGATTGCAGGAGTGATCACAGCTTGAATTTTTAAATTGGTTCATTCCCTTCAGGAAGCTCCAGTGCAGCAGGGCCTCGCTTAAGAGCAACAAGTTCGCAGCGGAACAGTTGGCCCTCTGCGCTGGTTAGATCTGCACGTCTGTCGTGATGAAATTAGATGTCATGCCCTCATCACCTTGCAGTTGGCGCACACACAAGCAGGACCTCCGCCGGTCTCACTCACTGCCTCCTCAGAGCTCCAAACTCCATGAGGTGAATCAGAACAAGCTGCAATGCAAATATCTATGTGGGATCCCTCTGCCATGCTACAGATGATCTGTGGGAGGAGAGAGGGAGAATGAGAGGCACAGAGACGCAGCAGGTGAGAGAGAGATGAGCAGGGATGTCTTATCTTTCCTTTCCCTCTGATTGAATCCAATTTTCTTGCTTTCAATTAATTAAAACTCAAAGGATGAAACTCTCTGATGCATGCCGAATATGTGAGCGCATCGTCATTATGAGATGCTCACAAATTCTCTTCAAACCGCATTGCGTGCCCTCTTGTTCCCTCTTGTCTCCCCTCATTAACCACGCCACACATACACACTCATACTTGCTGTTGCTTTAACAAACGACTTGTAGACTGGTGTTGAGCATGTAAACCGTATTTGTCCAATTCCAACATCCATAGGTATACATAATGTCTATATTTTAGAATGGTGCTGTGTGCAAACAAACAGGGCTAGTGCTATATGTTTTAAAGCTCATTGGTGCGGCTGCTGTGACTGTGGCAGAGAGAAGGACCCTGGACAAACTGCTGTCCATACTGGACAACACCCACCACCCTCTGCACAACACCTGCATCAGGCAGAGGAGCGTGTTCAGTGGCAGACTGCTGTCTCAATCGTGCTCCACAAACAGACTCAAGAACTCTTTGGTACCCCTGGCCATCACACTGTACACCAGCTCTCAGTGATGGCAGTAAGCACAATAGGCAATAGACAATGGACAAATCTGCTCCTCTTTGCACCACTTCCTGGACTTTCATTCATCTGTTTACAGCCGTTTGTAGTTCTATCCCATAATTTAATAAAACATTTTTATTTCTACAATCAGTTTCTATTTCTATATAGTTTTTGTATAGATGTTAGCACAACAACTTCTTAACACAGTTATATATTTATTTTGTATGCACATGTTTAATATCTATCTATCTATCTATCTATCTATCTATCTATCTATCTATCTATCTATCTATCTATCTATCTATCTATCTATCTATCTATCTATCTATCTATCTATCTATCTGTCTGTCTGTCTGTCTGTCTTCCTATCTATGTTGATCAGCCAGGGTCACTGTAAGGACACACAATATAAGCCAATCTGTTTGATTCAATAGACAATGAATGTAAAGCTCGGCAGCAGCACCAAGACTGAAAAGTGGCTGGTGGTATGCCAGTGTCATGTCACGGTATGTCACTTTGACTAACAGTATGTTGCTGCTCCTCGACTGGCATATGGCACATATAAAAATATTATGTCACTGCCACATGCCACTCCTTGCTCTTTAATGCAGATTGTTTACACATGCCAATGCTGACGGCCGGTATGTTGCCACACTAAAACAGCACATGTTGTGTGTTTCACTGACAGGTGTCACTTTTCATGGGAGGTACACCGTAAAACTGTTAGCTCATACTATACTGGACAATATTACTCATCGTTGTAGGCAGATGTCACTGATAAACGGTATCTGCTATGCTAGCGGGACAAGCTGTAGCTACCAGGTAGCTGCATAGCCTACAGCTAGTACAGTGCCACGGACAAAGTTTGACCATTAAATCGAGATATATGCCATCAGGCATCATGTCAAAGTGTTACTTTTGTCCATTTATTTATTGGAAGGAGCAGTATGTTGGTGAGCAGCAGTAGTATGCTATATCTGAGGCATACCTTTAACTAGGCAATGGAATATGTCTATGATGTATAATCACAGAGTCAGCAACAGTATAAGATAGCAAAGTGGAGGTCTACGTGCTACGTGGCAGTATAAGCATACCATTTTCATGTGCCATTTGCAGGTTGAACAGCAGCAACATACCACTAGTCAAAGTAGCATACCATTAGTTGGTGAGTGGGCCATTTCTTGTTTCTCACATAAATGTCACATGCTGCTGAAAAATGGCAGATCTGCTGCCTGTGAATCAGGAGTGATTATAAAGTAACAAGCTGCTTAGAAGTCAAAGCAATAGCATATCCACCACCATTTAGTCTCAGCTTAACACATATTAGAAATAGAAAACTGAGCAGGCTGAATACAGTCTGTATTGTATTGTTAATTTTCATCTATCTTTCATTTGACCACTGGATTGTTTGTGGAGTTCATAGATTATAGCATATACACACCGACTGTGTGTGTGTTTGTGTGTTGATTCAGCATAATACATATCTTTGTTTTACCTCACAGACAGAAGAAGTCAAGGTAAAGTAGCTTATGAATGTTGGATATGATCAAATTGCTGCTTTTCAGCCTCCTGGCTGATCTAAAAAGCAGCAGAGACATGGATCAGTGGCAGGCCTGAGCTTGGCCGGATTAAGCCATGCAGTGAAGGACATCAGCCCTCATCACCTTTCAAGAGTTTTGCCTAAAAAGAAATCCCACACCAGAGATAATCTTTATGCGTGTTCACACCACCTTACTTTTTACATCCTGCATTGTTTCCATCAGTATTAGCTAGCCAGCAGTCTACTTTGCTGGCTGTGTTGGTGCATTCCTACATTTTGTTTTACTGCACCACAACAGTCAGTGGCCGGACATGAACCCTGAAAGCTTATGTTAGAGGGTAATCTACAGCATCATTCCAAGTGTAGGGAAATTGACATGCATCCTGGTATGACAGGACAACACAAATAAACACATGCTCCATAGTGCTACTATTGTAGTGCTACTAACTCTATATTATATTATTGTATTATATTGTACATAGTTAATGATTAATATATTGAACATATTAAGGTCCAGTATGTAGAATTTAGTTGCATCTAGTGGTGTAATCGGCACATTGCAATCTCCTCACATCACCCTCACCTTCCTACTGTAAAGGTGAAACAACACTTTAAGGGTTCTGTTTAGAGTCACTATTTAGTTTGTCTGTTCCGGGCTACTGTAGAAACACAGTGTTTCAATATGGCGGCCTCCATGAAAGAGAACCCTCTCCCACTGTAGATATAAAAGGAGAATTTTTAAGTAACAAAAACAAAGATTCTTATTTTAAGGTGATTATCGAAGTATGAAAACATAGTTATGAATATTATATTTCATGTCTGCCTTATTCTGAAAATAAAGGCACCAAATCTTACACACTGGACCTTTAATATAATTAATATGTAAAATGTTTGTGCTTGACAGCAGCACTGTGTTGAAGATGGAAACGGCCAGAACCCCCACAGTGAGCTCCACAATGGCTCTTCAGAAACCTGTGACGTTAGGGAGACTGCCTCCTTGTTTTATGTAAATAAACAGCATTACACCAGCCTCCTTTTCTTCATTCTTCTTTCTTTATCTTCATTCTTCACTTTAATTTCTTCTATTCCTCCACACTGAGTACCTGTTCACTCCAGCCTGTCTTGTCCTGCCTTTCTTGTTTTCTCTCAGCATCTTCCAAAGCTTCACTGTGCACCTCTCCCTTCATAAATACGGTAGTCCACTTCAGTGAAGTCACATCGCAGCTGCAGAGCCTGCAGTGTATAAACGAGGTGACACAACTCTCCACAGACACGTAGGAATATATTTATTCTTCCTCAAGTTCGGTTTGGAATGCATGTCCGTAGCTACACACACAAATTACTGCCAAAATGCAGGCACTGGGCCACCACAGGAAAAGTTAAATGTACTTTGCAGCACCGAGAGCTGTAGACAGCAGACGGTCCAGATCATTTTCATACTCATCCAATTATTCACTGAGCATTCGTGCCAGGCGGGTGGAGGCATTCTCATCTTCTAAGATTCCACTCCCATTAGTGTAGAGATGCTTTCACCGCGGGGAAGAACATGATCACTCACCGTGGCTTTGTGTTTTTTTTTACTTTCGCCATTTGTGTTCCCGTCCAAATGAAGGGAGACTCGAAGCATTTAAATCACGGCAGGAAGAACGCATCACGCATTGCTCAACAGAGCAGCTGGAATGCATTTAGCACGCAACTCTGAGTGCATCCGCAGACCTTTAAATACTCATGTTTCCTTTACTTTTACAGCTGTCTGCACACAAACTCAAATATTTATATCAGCGTGGAGTCACAGAGTGTGACAGAGGGGAACACAGAGCGCTGGCTGATGTTGTCATGATAAGCTACTGTAATATTGTTGTTGCATAAATACCAGAAAAGTATGCCTAATAAGTGGGAAACCTGCAGTTCTGTTTACTTGAACTGTTTGTGCACTCTGCAGATGCTTCTTGACAAATGGAACACTTTGTTCAAATACACACTTACGTGTTCAGACAGAAACACTTATTTCTGTGTTTTACTGAGCCAGATCTGGCCTTGCGACATTTTATTCCACAACTTAAAAAAAAATATTGTCTTTAGGGGGCGAACACTCATACACACTCACACCATTTACTTTTTTTTTTTTTTCCTAAACTCAATATGACCACACTCTGAGAATGTGGCCCCGTTGGCCAAAATCTGTGGCACCACACACACACACACACACACACACACACACACACACACACACACATTCATTGTCAGAATATATTTGTGGATCTGGCAACATTTGACTTGATTCAGTTGTCATAGCCGGCGGTGTATTAAGCTTACTCCAAAATGAAATTTGATTCCTGTTTGCTCACCCGTGAAGTGTTACATTCAACTCATTGTGAACAACACAGAGGGAGAGAGGTGTGTGTGCATGTTAGATTGCCGGTTGGAAAGAGGGTAAGCAATGATGCATCCAGAAACCAAATCAACAAAATAGCAAACGTTTGTAAAATCGTGTTTACGGGAGGCCGCGTGAGGAAGTGATGGGAACAGTGTGTCTGTGTATTTTTAGGGCGGTGGTAGATGAATGCTTAATTCAGCTGAACGTGTCGTGCCAGTAAAAGGAAAAGAAAAGAAACCAATCTCAGAAATGTCACTGCTGCTTTATGTCAGAGATTTGATTTGGAATACATTTAACGCATTAAAGTGACTGCAGTCGGCAGGCACGTCCTCCAGCAGTAAGGCAGCAATTTGAGTGGAAGTAGAAGTTTTTTGAATTTTTAAAATGCTTCATTGTATTCTTCTTGTACTCATTTCAACATCTGTAATACTAACCAACTTGCATGTTGCCTGCAGGTGATGTAAAATAATGTCCATCTTACAGTAAAACATACCTGACCTTAAATATAAAAATATTATTATAATATTTATATATAATATTTCCAACTCAATCTCAATCTGAATCTGCCATTAGCAGGCAACAGAACCAGACTCAGCAGACAGGAACCAGCTGACTAATGTCATATGACTGATGAGAGCAGTGAGTCAAACTGCACACTTTCAGGTTATAAAACCAAAACAATTAGCTAAAAGACAGTAAAACTACTCGATAGAGCTGAGGGGAATTGCAGATGGTGATAATTCTCTGTTGATTCTCTTTCACGTTACACTTATTTGAGCCATAAAACTATAAAACCATAAAATATGTTATAGTGCACCTTTAAATACACTAAAATGTGTTGTTATTGCCTTTGCTAGAGAAATGCTGCAGCTGATTATTAATTCTGCACCCTTCATAAAAAAAGAAAAAAGAAAAGAAAAACAGTTCGGGTTCTCCTGGCTGCCACAGGGCACAGAGGAGTGTCTGGCAAGTAGCTCTATTACAATATTTGCTGTTAGTAACTGAGCCAAAGTGCTCAGTGCCTTTGTTCTGAGACCATAACAAGGAGCCCGGAAAACAGAAATGAGACTATATGAATAAATTCACACATTATATATACACAGTATATTTGCTGATGACATTCTAATCTGTGTGAATGGCACTGTGTGTGCTTTATTTGTTAAGTTCCTAATTGACCCAGTTTCTGCAAGTGTCTGATTGGATAATTTAGCAAGCATCTACTTATACATACAAGAAACTGTTGTGATGAATGTTCATATTAAATCTGTATAGACTGAAACCAGAAACCAGTAGTATCAGTGCTGCATGTGGGACTTTTTTCCCACATTATTGAAGTCAGGCTTCCCTCTGATGCACCTGTCACACATTCAGAGATATTTCCTCAGTCATCTGAGATCAGATCAAAGTAAAATCAAAGTTATGTTATGTGCATATTTCAATGCTGGATTCACTTTGTCCAAACTGACAGTTGAGTTTTCCAAAATGTGGCTTTGCACAGCAGTTACCCTCCAAATCAAATGTTTTAAAACCACCAAGCTTCATTTATGTCTCATAAATTACACATTCTAGCATCACGAAAGCAAAAGTTCTATACAAAAAAAGTACTTTTCACCCGAGGCTCCTCAGAAGCTCACCTGATAAGTTCAATTCCAACCTGCAGGCCTTTGCTGGATCTCGTCCCTCTGCTCTCTCCCCACTTTCCTGTCTTTCCATAGCTGCACTATCAAATAAAGGTGAAAAATCACCCACAATTCAAACAAGCAGCATTGTACAAAAAGTACAAGTACAAAATCCACAATCACCACTGCCATTTAGAATAAACTACTAAATCTAGTATAATATATGTACTGTTATATATAACTGCAATGAATGAAAGGTGAGTGTGCAACAATATGGTTTCTTCCTAATTTACTGAAGTAATTATAAAGTAAAATGCACAAAATTAAATACATTAATTCCACAAAAGTAATACAGAATCTGCAAACCCAGAATGCTTTTTCAAAGCTGATTGAGTACACAGAGCTGATCCATCCCTGACCCTGTGCTGGCTGATGACGCTCTCATCTGAAGTAACAGAAGTTACCCACTGAGCTCAGTAAAAACACTGGAACTGTTTCCTGACACAGTGTTACGAGTGGCACAAACGAATAAACAGCAGCCAACAGTTTCAATTAATGACATCAGAGTGTAGACACAGTGATACACATCTACACATTCTGCTCAGATTTATAACGACATTAGAGGCGCAGAAAAAATATCACAAGAAATCTTTGGAGGAGAACTGTGACTTCTTATCTAAAAAGGAGCCTCAGAGATCTGATGGGACATCAGATGTGAGTTCTTGTAAAACCACCATCATGAGAAAAAACAGTTCCACTCTTGGACTAAAGTGGGTGGTGAAACGTCACCCTTTTTCCATACAGTCCAACTCTGTAAACTTCCCCTCACTGTCCTCATCGCTCACCTGACATGACCCCTCCACTCATGTCATCCTGGGATGAAGTGAAGCACTCTGCATCGTACGGCTCAATTGACATTTTATGTAACAGCAATCCATCAGAGGATATAGCCCCACACCATACTGCACACACTCACACACATACTGTGATGATGGGATCTCGGTGGACATCCAGTGCTGGTCGAAGATCTTAACCGAACTGGAGTGAAAGCATGTAACATTGAACACTGTTTCCAGATTTAGCCGGCTTAGTGTGAATGTACATTACATCGTCTGTCTCTATGTGAGCGGTCATGGTTCAGTTGAGGTGCGTTGAATGAGGCAATGCAGTAGATGTGTGTTGCATTTCATGACCAGGACAGCCAGTTTATACAACAGCACTTAGTTTGCCTCTCAAACTCTGGTGATGTAATGTCACATCTAAATCTCATGTCTATGAACTTTGCTGAAATGGCATCCAGTGTGTCAGACTAAGGTGGATCTATTTACAAATTATACTATTCTTAATTTGTTTATATTAGTGTATAATTGCTGAAAAAGAAGTATCATTATGTTTTTGTTAACTTAAAATAAGCCCTTTGTCTACAGATGCTGTGAGTCCTCTTCTATGTCCACCATGTTGAACAGCCATGTTTCTACAGCAGACCAGAATGGAAAAACTAAAAACTGGTTCTAGATAGTGTCTCATCTGTAGTTTCTCCCTCGGTAGTGGTATTCAGTTGGTTGTAATCTGCAGCCTTATCGCTAGATGTCACTAAATACTACACGCTGCTCTTTAAGGTATTGAATCTTGTTATTAAAGGGGTATTTCAGTGGCTTGGCATTACACCTCCATACATTTGAGGGACTCACAAGAGATGGGTTAAAATGGACCTTTACTGCCTCATATGGATCATAATCATTGTTGCCATAGCCTGTCCTTGCCTCCAGAGTTTACAACCCTGAATACTTTAAGTCTCAAGCACAAGTCATCATGGCAGGGACAACAGACTTTAGAAAACTCCTTCAGAACCTTCAGAGGACATTAAAGAAATGTGTTCACATTCCTCATGACAAATGAAATAAACTCCACCTCATGTTTGTGCAACAAAATAACTCAAGAGGAAAATCCTAAATGCAAACACGACTGGAGGCCGAGCTTATGCGGTCCAAAAATAACACAGTGAGACTGACGGGGTGGTAGACAGGCAAGGATCAAGCCCAAATGAAAAGGCAAAGTCCAGAAAAGCAAAGATCCAAAAACACAAGTGAAGGCAGGAAAAAACAACACAGGTGAAACCAAGCAGCAACCTCTGTGAAGTGGCAAAAACTGCAGTTCCTCAAATGTCCACTTGGGGCTGGACACAGAATTAGACAGTTATGCAGAATTAAGTGTGTGTTACAAGGCACGGACACAGGACTCAACTTCAGGCCTCGGGAGGCAGATACAGGAGGTAACCAGTTTTTAATCACAGGCAAAGGTTCTGTACAAGGGAGTTCAGTCAGGCAAAGCAGGCAAACAATCCAAAGGAGTAAGGCAAGAGCAGGGTCCAAAAACAGGCGAGGGTCGACACCGAGAAGCACACTAGGAAAACGCTGGAGAGTAGGACGCATGGTACACTAACAATCTGGCACTGGTGAAGGGAAAACAGAGGGTTTAAATACACAGGTGATTAGGGGCGTGAAAAACACAAGGCAGGAAACTGGGAGAGAAGTGGGCGGAGCAGGGACTGACTGTGACAGTGTGGCTGCTTTGACTGACAGGTAGATGCCGTTACAGATGGATTGTTTGAGCAACCAGGCATCATTCAGCCCACGTCAGCTCCACTGTTTATCCGTGTTTTCCATGGGAGGCGGTGGAGGCAGGGGTGCCAAGATGGCCACCACGCCGCACTGAGCTTCACAGCGGCTCCTCAGAAAACTGTGGGTCACGTCACAGCTAACATCTCACACTCACACCTCATCTGGGTGGAACAGACGATCAAAACTGGTGGGAAATACAACAAACAGTAAAGTTATTGCACGACATAAATAAAACAGAAAACACTAAACCATGACAAATATTCATCCTCTGTTTCAATTTAAACATAAAGCTCATGGTTCTGAAAAAAAATCTGTTGATTTGGTGGCTGAGTGTTCACCGTGATCATTGAATGCATTCTGTATCAAAGCAACAAAGTGAACGGGAAAAGGGAATGAGAAATGGGTTGTACCAATTATGATCAAACTTTAATGTAAGTGCACAAACACACACACGCACAATAACAGTGTGTTTCTTCATAGGATGTAGCTGAACTGGATGCAACGTCGGGTGCTGTGTGATTCGATTGTTATCCATCCCTCCAGCACATGACCTAAAATACTCTTCTCTTTGCTGCAGCTCCAGTGTGTTTGTGTGTATGTGCATGTGTGTGTGTGTACGCCCCTGGCTTGTACAGTAAAAAATAAGCAACTTCATAGGGAGGAAGAGAGAGTGCAGCAAAGAATCACACTGTGAGATGCAAAGAGGTTGAAATAATAACACAAGCGTGCAGAAAGGTGAAGAATATACTGCACATGAGGTGAGAAGGTGCAGATGACTTGATGTAATTGACTGTTTCCTGTCTCGGCTGCATAATTGATACTTGAATCACCGTAAAAGCTTTTTGCACATCCACCACCACAAACTGGCAATCCCAGAGTCGAGAGAGGAGGGAGGAAACAAAAACACATGCATTATTACAAACTGTTTACTTTGCAATCTGCCGTGTGTTTGCGTTGTTAGCAGTCACTTTTAATTTATATCAGCATCACAAAGCCTTTCATTGGAATAGTGTGTTTGACTTCTGAGACAAATAGTCAGAAAATGTCTAAAATAACTCATGGTAGTCAATAAGTTCATGACATAACAGATCCAGGTAAATAAATACATAAATACTACACTCATCTCAGAACATTTTGGGAGGTATTTAGTGAGTAAAGTGCCTTTAAATGATCAAATCCAGTAGGTAAATTGGTTAGTTGCCATTGTTAGGTTATATTGTTAGCTGGCATTGTGAAACAGCTGGATACATGCAGCGTTGCTGGGTTGCAGCTGGCTGGTTATCTTTAGCTTGCAAGTTTGCTGATGTCATCTTGCCAAAAGACTTAACCAGCTAAATGATCCATGATACCATGTGTCATGTAACAGTGTTGACTTCAGCCAACAATAAATGATGATGGTGTACAGCAAAGATGGAACTAACAGCTCCTTAAGAGCCATGAGCAATGCAAGGCCGGAGCCAAATAGATAACTGTAATGTAATCTAAACTGAAGTTGGCTGGCTGCTCATGGCTTGCACAGTGTGATTCTGGTGTTGCTTCATGGTGTTGGATGATAGGGTGTTTTGCAAACAGCAAAAAGCTAGTATCATGGAATCAGTGGTCCAAAGAAAACACAGGAATGTCACAGATAGTAATAATGTCGGGCACGCATGTGGTGTGCGAGCATGAGCGAAAGGACACAAACTGCAGTTCACTTAATGCCCAAAGGTGTCCTTATTAACAAGCTTTGTTCTGAAAATGACAACATTTCTTAATACAAGCAATTTTGGTCTACATCGTATGCAATTTGGATTTAGAGCAAATCGTTCCACCGAAACTGCTACCTTGCATTTAATAGAGCAAATTAAATCAAGGCTTTTTTTTTTTTTTTTTTTAGTGCTGTTTGTTTTAGTCCTGTTTTAGTGCTGTTTGTTATTGTGCTGTAATATGTTTTAATTGTGTTTGTCGAAGGGACTGCAGATGAAAAGTAGCTGTAAGCTAACTCCGGTGCACTACATCAAATGTAATCATTTATGTTTAATACTGTACATGGTCCCATTAAATAAATAAATAAATAAATAAATAATAAAATAAATTTCACAGATTACTATTTTATACTATGAAATCTCTATATCTGTGTTTAATATTAGCTAACAGCTAATGTGGAACAGAACCATTGGTTGCTTTCAGGAGAGCTTCAGTGTGTGCTGTGCTGCTGTCATCATGCCTGCAGCCGAGGTCAGTACAGACCTTTCTTCAAGAAATGAAAGACGAGTGTGTGATGAAGGATGAAGGTGAAGACTTCAAAGATGTTTAAAGCTGGTGACTGTTGTCTGTGGTCATTCTGGTGTCTGCCTTTAAACTTGTCATACTGTCATCTAAGAATATAGAACATATGGTCCTGTGAGATAGTCATGGACATTATTTCCATGGGAGATGGCAGGAACATGTAACCACAACTCAAAATCCTAATTTTGTCACATTTATTTTATTTTTTCTTCAGTCTATCTGACATGTAGTTCTGACAGTCAGGCCATCATAGTCCACAAGAGCCAAGATCTGAGTTGATTAAAATGTTGATACTAAGTTTTGCCTCTCAGGCAGCAGAAAGGCTGCCCCACTTTGAAGGTTATTGGAGCTGCCAAGATGCAAATCCAACATTCATGCATCATGTACGCCAACTCAAGACCTTAGGCCATCAACTTAAAAGGGATAAACTTATAATGGTCATGGTGCATAAATAAATGCACCATGACCATGATCTTCTATACATATATAACACCTCAGTCTCGGCAGTTTAAGCTGGGTAAGTCCTGCTGTTCACTGATGAAGTGATGAAATCTGAGCAAAAAACTTGAACTCATAATGTCTCGTCTTTTCCACTACGCACAGTGGGTCAGGATCTCCCTCAGAACACAATCTTACAGCTTCCACAAGGCCGTAAACCCAGGAAAACTTTGTTGGTGAAGCCATGTTTAGATTAACAGGAGAAAGCTATGAAAAAAATCAGATATCAATTTAATAATGTATATTTCTGCTTCCAGGTAGTGATGACAACTTGACCTATCTACAGTACAAACCTCAGGAGTTTATTTTCCATGTTTTAATACATAGGGAATGCTTTTAAACTGACAGGTGCTCCTGGGCACTATGAGATCTAGAGGGTTAACAGTGTGGATTTTTACACATAGTAACCTTTTTGTGAAACTACAGTCTGTATGGGCACACACATGAATGCCATAATAAACAGCCACACACCCTTCTGAAACCAACCACACCCATAAAAAAGCCGTCAGTCAGTGCGGCTGCCATCATCACAGACTTTAAATAAAAAGCATCTTTGAACAAACTCACCTTTGATCTGAAAATCAGTAGTTAGGTTCAGACGTTCTGCCTATGCTCTACATTGTTTTTCTGTGTGAATATCACTTCATAATGTTTTCTCTTCATGATGCTCTGACCTACTTCTCTGAGCTGCCACTTAATGAATGCTCTGTTGGCCTTCTAGAAAACACCCAGATGCTTAAAATATGACCGTTAAAAGGCAACCAGATACATGCAATCACACACACACACACACACACACACACAGTCTGTCAGCATGTAATCAGTCTGACACTTTTGACAGCCTCACTGGAGTACAAACTGGATAAATAATAATCTGCAGCATGTTGTGACTGTGTGTGTGTTAGAGGAAAAGTGAATTTCAGTGCATTTGTGTACATTTGAATGCATTCCTGTCACTCTTGTGTGTCAGTGCATCAGTGTGTGTGTGTGTGTGTGTTGGGGTGTGTTTATGACTCTCTCTCTCTGACCCTTCAATCAATGACGCCTTAGGGATTCTGTATGATGGTGGGATTTCTCTCTGCCTCTCCCAACGTCACTCTACATTAGGCCTCCTTGTCACTCTCACACACACACAGAGAACATTCAAAAATGGCTGCAGTATAACCAGCATGTGTGTGTGTTTGATGGACAGAAGAGAAGGTTGAAGGTTGACTTTTGCAAGTAATGTTGCTTTGAACTTGATGTGTGCACAGCAACGCACACAAAACAGCAGCCGGGTCAGCACTTAGTCTGTGCTAAATGTCATCAACATGACTTCAGGAAACTTTATTGACATTTTTTGCTCCCACCCTTCCCTTTGAATGTTGAAGTCTATGCCAGTGGTCTTGATATGAGATATTGAGATATACAATTGGCCCTGTGTCCCCTGCTGTGTGTCTCTGCCCTCGCCGGAAAAACACACCTGCATCTAATCAGTCAATGACTGTCCACTAATCAATAAATGTCTTTTCCCGCATCTCCTATGCATGTTCATTTCAATCTGTGCGTGAATATTGGGCTAACAGCGAACCCGTCATTACAGAGGTTAACGTGGCTTTGACAGCTGAAAAGGTGCCATCCCAGCAACCACAATATTATTTTGTAAGTTACAAGATAACTTGAATTGTTTTAATAAGACAGATACAGATAAGACAGTTACTTTGTCATTTAACATCTTATTTATGCAGCTGTTAGATAATAAATGTATCTGTTTCCATAATTATGAGTTACCATGTCATTTATCTCTCTGTATGTGAATTCAGCAGTAGTCTGTAGGCAAGGGACCAAGATTTTGGCACTAAACACGTTCTGGTTTCTATTTGGCTGTGAAGTATAGCCAACATGGAAGTGCCAAAAACTGCAGCTCCTTGAAGAGCCACTTGAGGCTGGCTACAGAATGAGTCAGTCTCCATAAGTCCCCATGTTAAAATGTCCAGCTTCACAGTAGAAATAAACATGTTTACAGCGTGGTACAAAAAACAGTTTTGGTCTCTATAGCTAATTTCCCTGTTCATGACAACTGTACTGAGGGCGAATTTATATACAACTCACCTGTTCAAATGATATTAAGGCTTAAAGTTATGCAGAATTAACAGTGTGGCTGCTTTGATTGACAGTTGGGTGGTGTTACAAATGGCTTGTTTGCGAGGTCCTTAGGTCCGTCAATGATCCACGTCTTTGGCGATTGTTAGATACTACTAACGTGGCAGCAGGCAGAGTCACCACACTGCGCTTCAAAACGGCGCTTCAGAAACCTGTGGATGACATCACACATATACTGTCCAACCTTAAACTGTCACTGGGCGGAACATATTGGCTGAAATACAATCTCAGAATCAGTTATCATCTGGTGACAGTGTAGTTTTTAATTTGTTTTTTTTTTGTTTTTTTTACCTGTAGTCATATGCAGATATTGTATTAGCAGGAATTTGTGTCTCGTCATTCTCAATTTGCTAATCAGACTCCAGAACTCAATTTCTGGATACCCACTAGATACACCAGAAGCACAGAAACATCATATTGCCACATTGCCTCCAGAGGCTTTGTATCATTGTCAGACGATAGCTCATGGGTTCTAAAATTATTCTCTCATAAGAAAAGACATCATAGTTGCTCAAAATCTATCTCTAAATTATGTACGTGATTGTGAGATCTTTTTTTTTCCCCCTCTTTGGTGAATGCAGTGTGCTCTGGAAGCATGATGCATTGAATCCAGCGTGCTCCTATACTGTAGTCATGAAAGTTTAATGTTGTGGAGAAATAGAAAGAAGTTTGTATGGGGTTTTAAATCAGCATATTCCTCCAACATTCATGGAAAACCTTTAATTAACTGCTGTGAACGACTTCTTCAGCCAATCCTTTGTTGACTGGAAATGATGTCACTGGCATAGATTTCCACTGGCTTTTCTGACTTGCACATACCGGCTTTAACAAATGCTGTTACTGAAAAAAAATGAAAGTCCCAGTTTGCTTCCTTGTGTTTTCCTGTGCTTCCTTGTTCAAGCGTTGCTGATTCTTTTCTTAAAAAAAAGTAGCACTTGCTCCAAAAGTTTCCAGATGATGGTCAAGCAAATGCCTTTTCCCTGACGATCTAAACAAGATGCTAAACTTGTTGCTAGATGCTTTGTAGAAATAACGTCTCTAACAGGGTCTAATAAGTGGCTAAATCTAGCGATAAAGTCACCAAGTTGGCCACACTGCCCTCTTCCTGTGTCTCCTTTGGGTTGTGTCTGCTTTTCAACAACTCATCAGTTCATCAGGCCTGTGGTACTCCAGTCTTTCATCCATTTTCAGTCAGATCACTGCCTCAGCTACAGATCATTCCTCGTCTTACTGCCTGCTTGCTAATCCTCATGCCATTCCAGCTTGCCTATGCCATCCATCTTTGCTGCTCTACTCCCCACCATCGTCTACCAATAAACCTTTCTAAACCTCGTCTAGTCTCTCATTTCTGTTTCCTACACATGGGTCCACTCTGCAAAACTATGATAAATACATCTATTACAAGTCTGACCATTCTGTCAAAATTAAAAATACCCAGTAGATGGTACTTAATGGCTTATGGCTGTGATAAGATCAAAATAGCATAAACTCTTATGAATAATGTGGCTAGGTCAAGCAGCAACCCCCTGGCTGTAAAGTGAAGCCATGATGGAGTTTGCAGTTCCACAAACGTCCACTTGAAGCTGGCTACAGAACAAGTCAATCACCATAAGCTCCCATGTTAGAGCTGTCAGTTTTTGGTTGGATTACCCAAGACGCTTGTTAATTCCACATGTAAACATTCTCTGCATACATATCATGGCAACCTGCTACCACTATACATGCTAGCAGGACCCAGAGCAGTGCAGTTTCTTTTTGCCAGTACTGTGGCTGTTAATGGCTGGTATGTCAACTACAGGACCTTAGTACACACAGAGGACACGCTGGAAAGGACTGCATTCCTACTGCTAGAATCAGATATCATTAAAAGACACGACCGATGTAGTTAATGCACTAGGGAATTTCCATTTTGGTTGTGTGTGTGTGTGTGGTTTGTAAAATGTGAAACTGACAATTACTCTCTCTCTCTCTCTCTCTCTCTCTCTCTCTCTCTCTCTGTCTCTCTCTCTCTCTCTGAAGGTACATTTCTAAATTACCGCACTTTGTTGTGTCATCTATCCTGCCTTCACATTGCATTCAGGAAAATTGCATTAAACACTGAAATCTGTTTGGGACTGCATTAATATATGTCATCTTACAAAACTCACACACAACTACAGCATAATAAGTTCTACAGTAACAAGATATAAGTTCTAACAAGATATAAGTTCTAACAAGTTCTAGCCTCTAACAAGAAAATGCCAAGGCAGAGAGTGTTTGTTTCAGCTCTAAATACTGTCAATGAAGACGATAAAGTTAAAGAAACTAAGTGAACTAACTGACAGTCAGACAGCGCGGTAGTAAAAGTTGTGCTCTAGTAGCAGTAGTATCTCTATTTAATTATTAAATCCATTAAAAGGATCTACAGGAGGCTAACCTGTGGCTTGTGACATATCTTGTTTTTTCTACTGAATTTTAATTACATTTTAATTTACTTGACCTTTGTTTACATCAGTAATCTGCAAAAGGCCCTTTTCATAGTCCCTCTGTTGGAAGACTTGTAAACTAACAATTTAGATTGACATCTCGATGGATCTGCCCACAGGCATTGTAGTGTGGGAAAAGGTCCACATACAGACATCTGTTAGGGCCTCATGTGGCAGTCCTTGGCCCACCCTCTGCTATTCACCTCATGTTTACAAGCAACAATAAAGAGCTTCACTGAGATATTGTTTTAACTTCCTGTTGTTGTTGGTTGTGTAGTGTTGACCTGAGTTGTGAACAGTGGCGGACAGAGTTTCTGCATCTTTCAAGTGAAGCCATCATGGAAGTATCTTAAACCTGCATTTTTAATAATAGCCAGCAAGGGCCAGCTTCAACTGCACCAATACAGTTCATTTGTATTGATCTCACTTGATCAGGGCCATTTCTAGCTGACTGGGGGCCCTATGCAAGATGCTATTTGGGGGCCTCTCTCTCAGAGAGATGTTCCTAACCTTTTCAGAGGATCTGTGGTGATGCAACAGTCTGTTTAAATTTAAAGGTTACAGTATGTCCCTGAAAAATGTTTATGATAAATTCTGAAAACAGCGTAAAAAAACGTCACCCCACCAATCCAGCTTACTTAAATGAATAAAAATACAATGGACCATCATTCATATTAATGTGCAAACAATAAAAAACAAAAAAATAGTAAGAATAATGCTGATGTTTCAGGTAACACTGCAACCCCTTCAGTACCATTTTGGATTTGTTTCTGTGATTGTGGTTTGTACTGCACAAGATTAACAGAAATCAGCAAAAGCTATTATCTATTATTATTATTATTATTATTTTGATGCCATGCAATTGTTAATGGTGGCTACTGTCATTCTCCTCACTTCAGTGAATGACGCGCGACTGTTATTCATCTTGTCATACCTATCAGGATGAATTATGTGGATAAACGGGTCCCTAATGAGTTTATGATCTGACTCTGTAGTTTCAAGACATGGAGTAAAATAGACTTTTGGGTGTGGCTACCTTGTGATTAATTCTTGAATGATTCTAGTAGTAGTGAGATTCTTCTGCACTGACTGAGTCAAAATCAAGAGCAACCCAGCTCACAGTAGGCTACATCACCAGGTTTCAGGTTCTCATGCTTCTGGCATGAGAACTCGAGGCGGGTGTACGGACAAAGTCGCAATATATTTAGACTTGGATGCATCTACCTCTTCTGATAACTCTGTTATTGCTCTAGTTGCCCTCCAGTCTCACCGCGTTTCCCACAGTCCTGTTCTTCATTCCCCTCTCTGTGTTCAGAGAAGAACATCAACATATTTGAGATGATTTTTTTCCTTGGGCGCTCCACTCTCTCCACCATCTGCTACAGCTGGAAAACTCCGCAGCTCCAATCGCAGTGAAAAAACACTAGCCTCTTCCTGTTGTGTGACATAAATAAATATCCCTCTGTACGCCTCCATCGCCTCCGTCTGCTCTGCGTGAACTCTCCCTCCAGTGCGACTAAGCGCTATATTTATTAATATATTTATAACAACATTCGAGAATCATGCTGGTGTTTGTGCCTGTTCGCCGCATTTGCTCAGAAGAACATCTGCTGCCGGCTTTTCTTTATTATGTTTTTTTTTTTTTTTTCTTTCCCTCAGTGGACACCAGGATGCAAATGTTAATTATCATAAACAGTCAGGTTTATGTGAGGAACAGCAGGGTTGTAACACCTCTGTAATAATCGCTGACCTTGATAAGTATCAGCCTCTAACTGCTGGAGCTTTACATTACATTACATTACATCCCTATAGCAAATAATTAGCGAGGACGATCTCACGGCTTTCATCATCACAGTCACTTTTTTGACAAACACATCAAACATCGACAAACACTCATCTCCGCCCATATTCACTGTGTGAGATCCACAACAGCAGGTTAAGAAATGCCACACTGACAGCAGGCACCAGATAATTAAAACCAGCAGCTTCCTCTGAGAGGTCATTGCCAGTTTACAGTGTGTGTGCTTGATTTCTAAACTTCAGCGCTTTGTGTTCATGTAAAGCTTAATTTTTCTGTTTGTCTCTGCTGTGTCTCTGAATGTCTCTGCTCTTCAGAGACCTGTTTTTTTTTGTTCTCAGCTTTGCTTCTTCTTCTGGCTTTTTGATGAAAGCTGAAGTGTGCTCCCACATGATTCACTCCCAAGAGCTTTCAGTTTATGTGAGTCGTATTTGTGTGAATGTGTGTGACAAACAAAGATACATCTGAGATAGTTTAAAGGCCGTCATGGTTACAGATCAGATGAACTCATCTGTCTGCCGTGAAATATCCAATTCTAGCAAAACCGGGGCCTTTTTACCATTTTAGATTCACCCATTGTGACCAGGGCTAAGTACTGAGGTTAGTTGGCCTTAAAGTTGGACTAACCCAGGAAAACTAAATTGTTGGACAAGGTTTCCCACAAATGGTGGTACAGAATAATGCAGAGACATGCCCTGAACTCATGCATTTTCACTCTGGAAGGACAATTTTATTGAACACTAGCTTAAACAAAAGTTAATGCCAACCTGCTATGTGGGATATCAACTCCTGATACCTTTCCTTTCAAACTTTACAAATTTTTACTCTTTTCATTCAGGCTGATTTAAGCTGATCATGAACCACTTTCTGCATCATTTCACACAACACAACACAACACAACAGAACCAAGAAAATCACAATAACAGTGCCGAATTAAATTAAAATGTCCATGTGAAGAAATGATCATGTAAGACGGTGAAGCCCGGAGGGAGAAATGTAAGCAGTCCAATTTAGTGGAGTATTTACCCAGACTATAGATGCAAATTAGCTGCAGACATTAAATCACAGCTGTCAGTCTGTGGCTGCAGCTGCTGTTTGTATGAATTCTCAGTCCCTTCTCTCGGATCTGAACAGAAACGCCTTCAAATACATCTTGCATGAGAAAAAACACAGAATTTTTAGCACTGGAAACACCAGCATTCTAGCACCCCCTACAGGCACTGCAACGGTCTGCCAGACTGTCATATGTTATTGCGTATAATTTTATTGTTCATGTTCAAAAGCAATGGAAAAAATAACAAGCGGTTGTGGTTGAGTGGCTTAACCTTTTCTTCACAGAAATGAAGCATCAGCATGCTCTGTCATCACATGAGTACACTGGCATAAGAATGTCACACTTTCAGAGCATATGTATGTACTTTATGTATGAATTCTGTATGTCAGTGGTCAAAATCAACAGGGGAGGAGCCATGATGTCATGGTTGTGCACTTGCTCACTCCACACTCCACTACTAAGTGTATAATAATGTATGTGCTGCTGTCTATGAGTTGAATGGCTGTCAGAGGTATAAATGTTCAGAAATCTTTTAGCACTTTCTAAGCTTCAGAAAACATCAAGGACACATTTAGGAAAAGTGATGGACCGAAAAGCTGAAAAAAAAAGACCCAAATGGTCTGCCAGACTGTCTTGGTGTTTAGCAGTGCTGCTTTTTTTCAGTTTTACAGGCCCAAAGCCTCCATGTGAAAAAGAAAGTGCCACACAGTAGTAACACGAGTGACCTCTTCAGACATTTAAAAATAACAAACTCAAAGAAAGTCATGAAGGAGACTGAACAAGAACAAGAAGATGGCCCAACATCAACAACAACAAGTCTCCTGGGTTGTGTTTGTGTCTTCTGCTGTGGTCCTGCTTAATGTCAATTACAAATACTATTTTTATTTGTCTTATTGCTTTAATTACTACTTTTAGTCATGTTTCTATTTGAAATATAGTTAGTACCAGTCACTGCAGATGGCTGTCCACCACGAGCCAGGTTCTGCTCAAGGTGTCTGCCTGTTAAAGGAGATGTTTCTTTGCCATGAATGCCAAGTGCTTGCTCGTGGTGGGAGATGCTGGATCTCTGTAAATAATATTATGAAGTATGGCCGGAGGTGGAGTATGGTCTAGATCTGCTCTGTATGGAAAGTGTCATGAATTAACTACTGTTATGATTCGGTGCTATATAAATCAAACTAAACAAATTAAATTGACTAGCTAATCTAGTAGTAGTAAAGAACAGGAAGAATTCCAGTGTTCTTTAAACCTAGCAACATATGCTTCACACAACTCATGCAATCTGGTGTGTGCTGTTCAATGCATCGTGGAGTGTACAGACTTATACGTGAAACCAAACAGCTACTCAAGAAACTTGAGTAGCGAGAGGGACAACTGTGAATGATGTTTGCATTTTAGACAAAGAAGACAAGTGGTACGAAAGAGGAGTGAAGGAGGCTATCTATGTTGAAGTAAAGAATCCATCACTCAACAGAGGAAGAGGTTTCAGACAGCACTTGCCAGGAGACTGAACAGCACTTCACACTTGGCCTCATGTGACTCTGAACAATGAGCACTGACAAACCAAGTGGACGCAATGTTCTGGTCGACAATCCTGCCTAGAATAAATACTCAGACCTCCCCAGCAGAACTGAAGAAGCTTGATGAGAGGCAAAACATCTACACGGATCTTCAAACAGTTCAGTTGCCCCAGATTCGACCCTTCTTGAAGAAAGATGATCTGGATGACTGAGAACCTCCACAGACCACACACATTAAAAAAGCACAAATCCTTTGTATCTTATATTTGGACCACCATATAAATAATATAATGTCCTGAAAACAAACACTGTGATAAGAGCTATATAACCCACGAGTGAAACGTTCATTGATTATACCTCATGCAGAAAGAAGAAAAACTGTTTCAATAAGCAAGAGTTGGAGAAACCTTGATGACATCTGTTCATTGTTTATGCTTTTATTTTCTCGGTGAGTTTTGAATATAATACATGTGCTGCCCAGGGCCACATTAGCCAAATGATGAGCCACTGAGTGGTAGTGTAAAGTTCTGTTTCTTTCATGGCAGAGCCAAATAAGAACATTTGTGTATTGTGTTACTTATGTCTTGTGGTTAATGTGAACAATTGTCCAGCTAAGTTTATAGACTATGAAACGTGTTGTGTGAATTACTCCCTTGTTGGTGTGCACAACCACGAAGTGTCTCTCTTTGTACCCCCACCACCCCCCAATACACACACACACACACACACACACACACACACACACACACAGCACATGTAATGTAGAGCCAGCAACACCCCTGTCAAACTGTAATTAAGATGAATGGCATCCACTGAGTGTGTATGTTCCATTAGCCATATTCAAGTAATGCCTTTCTTCCGCCTGTCTGTTTGTGTTTTCTTGGGCCATGTTTGAATACTGAATGAAGTCATTCAGCTCTTATTTTAATCTTAATTAGATTGCCTTAAGGCACTAAACCAGCTAATGGAGTTTAATTAGGTTTTATCTTTACCAAATAAAAACATGTTAGACTTGGACCAATCATTTAACTCCCTTGTATGTAATTATAGTCAATAAGTTTTGATAGGCATCGTTCTTTCATTAACACACACACACACACACACACACAGACACACACACACACACATCTGTCATTTGCAAACAGGCAGTAACTGAATTAACTGCACAGGCAGACATAAAAGACTGCATCACTGGACATCTGAGCCTTCAATGGTGCATTTGGGGACACAGTATTGAATATTTGTAGATGGAAATTTAATTTTCAAATTCTTAATCCTCAATTTCTAGAAGTAGATTTGGTCTCTATAATATCTCAGAGTTTAAAGCTGCAGACGGCAGGCCGCAGTTGCACTAAAGATATGAATGTTATATTTCTGAAAGCAGGAGCAGCTTCATTACCCAGAAAATGTAGCAGAACATCTGTAAACGTCACAGTCATTGAACCTCAAAGTTTCTGAAAGCCATTTCTTCTCTGTTGTCTGTGATTTAAAGTTGTCTCGGGCGTAACAAACAAACCAAGTCTCAGTCACTCACATGTACATGAGCCTGCAAGCAGCACAGTTGGGTGAGTCTCGAGACGACTGCTGACAAGCACATTAAAGCACATGGCTTACATTCATTCCTTGAAGATTTACTGTAACATAAACCGCAGTACCTCACCCTTCAAGCCTAACCCCAATCCTAAGTCTGAACTCTAAGGGCGCCTTCACACCTAACCACTACATGTTTAGTTCATGTACCCATCTGTGTCTGGTTTGCAATTTATGCTACAAAATAGTGACACGAAGAAATTTCCAATGGCTTGAGAGACAGAGCAAGCATTGGTTGAGAGACATAGACAGTGAATGAAAGTGAAGGAGTGCCTGCCTCGATAAAGCCGGCTAATCAACAAATAAAAAGTTATTTCTTGATTGTTTCACAGTGGTTACATTCAGCACAGGCCTATAACATCAAACTTTTATTTAGTTGTGGCATGCTTCCTCTTTAAGCAGCTCTCAAACTCTGACAGGTAATGGCTTTCAAGTCTTCAATTTAAATTTTAATTTAAATCTTAAACATGAGGGAGTTTGTGCTTCCTCACAATGGAATTCATGTTTGCTTCCCCTGGTTTGTTTCTAATGGTGAACACGACATTTATTTACCTCAGTGGCAGTGAGCCTTTGTTAGAGATGGGCCTTTATTCCTAATGAACATAAATTGCTTTACATGTTTTATTCGGTTATCTATGAACGTGGATGAACACTTCCTACAATTTTCACCTTAAAGGTTTTGCAGCCTTCCCTTTGTATAGAGGCATGTTGACTTTAGCTCACAGAAGCACAGGTCATTTCACCCTCCTCGGTGTTTTTTGCCTCAATGTTTTTCAGCATTTTAAGATGTAACCATTTTGCTTATGGGAATCAGCTTTACAGTATGTGTGTAGGTGTGTACCCATAATGCAGATTTATTAGAACAGAGTCTAATAGTCCATGAAGCAGTGACTGGTTGTGTATCTCTTCTATTTCCCTCTTATTCTATTTCTTCCATTATTGCTTCATTTGAGCTCTTTTATATCACTGTAACACAGTTCCATGGAAAATGTTTCCTTTATTTAAATCCCTAAATTTTACCTACTGGTGCTGTGTTTTCCTGTCTTTACACAGAGTAGCACTTTTTTCATTAACCTTATCATTCTAAATTAAGCTTTAATTGTTCTATCGTCTGGTGTGCTATTCCTGATTCTCTCCTTCAGCTGTGCTTCCTGTGAGGATCAGCTGTTTACTCGGAGTTTAGCTTAGGTAGGACATCTCAAGCGAATTATCTGCCTCACTTGATACAGCTCATACAAACCACATCAACCACATCAACCACATGTTTCTTTACATCCAGCAGGGAAAATAGACAAAAGAGCTCAATTATCTGAAAGAGTGTGCACACACCTGGTGAGAATCCTACTTTTAATAGGTTTGTATGTACTTGTACCTTTACGAAGACACGTCTAAACAGAAACATCAACACAAGGACAAAGCACCAAACAAATACATGAATTCCATTTTACTTTGCTTTACTAATTCAATTCATTTAGCACAGACACATTTAGCCATGAAAGACACAGCTAATCAAATTCATTGTTGCATATGAAACACAGTGAATGGCGAAATTTAGTTTGCATTCAACTCATCCTAAGTGGGTAGCCACTGTGCAGCATCCAGAGACCAACAAAAGTTCTACTGCAGTGCTTGGCTCAGGACAGGAGACCTTTACATATGGCCTGTGTCCAGTAAGGATCACAGCAGCACGCCCCAGCTAAAGCAGATCGACCCGAGTCCATATAAAATCTTATCACTGAAACCTTTTATAATGTTTCCCTCTTGAAACTGTCACCATTCTAATGATTCTTGTAAATGGATCTATTTTCTGACTTTTCTAGTGAAATGTAACACCAACTTTACTTTACAACTTCAAAGTTTCAGTCGCAGAGTGGCAGATAGCGATAGATGATGAATAATCATCTTGTTTTGTTTTCATTAAAGTAATTTACATAACTTAAATTTGCACACTTAATCTTTAATCACAGCACTGACATATTGTGGTGAACTTGGAACTGTTATAGAACAGCATTAACATTCATTTAGACTTTTGTAACAGTGCCTGTCTGCTGTTTGGTGCTGGGCAGGCAGTGTACAGTGGCTTTATCAGAGCTCAGAATGGCTTCTTGCTGCTTAGACTGAACAAGGATACATCATGTTAACATAAGGAAAAATGCTTGAATGACATTTGTCACATACTGTATATAAGCTGATTACACAGTTTGAATGATGTCTTTCACAAAGTTCATTTGGAATTTTTAATACACGCGCATCCAGGTTTGCAGCATCCTGCAGTCTGTTTCACTCCTGTTTGTCTGAAGTCACAACATTCACAGCACAATCAATTTATGGTGCCAGGGCTGACATTTACAATGAGAGCAACCCACAATGACGTGGAGGTAGAGGTAATGTGCTGGGGCTGCAAACAGAGGAGTGGCAGGGGGAGTGGCTTATATTGTCAGCTAATTATTGAGAACATTCAAGGAGGAGCTAAATTAGTCTGTGGTCCAGGACAGGACATAGACTAAATTAGCTCCTCCTTGAATGTAGCCTGCAGCACATGATGAATATACGTAGATAGCATCATGACTATCATCCAAGCAGGTGGAAGCTGGCAGCAGGACAGTGAGCTTTCAGTGAGCTGAGTGAAATCCCACCGAAGGACAGCAATCATCTTTAACCTCTTCAGAATATAGCTGCCCCCTTGAAATAAACCCAATTTTAAGGCTACGACATACTTTCTGCAACCTCTGTGGTCTGCGAGATTGAGTCACAGAGTGACAGTACTGTACATGCTGGACATAGACGGAGAAGAAAAAAAGCAAAACAGTTGAGTATTTTCACGTAGTTCTCTAATCCACTAGGCTTCTTCTTGCAACTGCATCTTACCATGGTGCGTGTCTCATGTGTCCAAAAGAACACCATGAGCTTGAATGAAAGTGATGTGTGACTGGCATGAGTCTGCAGCGTGGAACATGGATCTGAGCTAGGTTCAAGTAAAAAAAAAAAAAAAAAAACACTCAGATGAAACTGGCTCTCATAAAGAATGCCAACAAAAAAGGAAGATCAAGACTTACCTCTTCTGCAGCCTTAGAAATCACCAGTTAACGGGACTTATTAAAACTTATTAATGCTTCACAGAGTTCAAATGGCAGACACATCTCTACATCAACTGTTCAGAGGAGACTGAAATGTTGCAAAAACATCACGGCTGAGGGAGACCATCAAAAAGAAGATAACTATTGAAACACAAAGAATGGATATGAGACATGTGGAAATCTGCACTTTGGTCTGATGAGTCCAAAGTTGAGATTTTTGGTTCCAACCATCATGTGTTTGTGAGCAACAGAAGGTGAATGGATTGGAGGAGGAGGAGGTGTGATGATGTGGGGGTGCTTTGCTGGTGATTTATTCAAAATTAAAAGGGACAATTAACCAGCATGGCTACCACAGCATTCTCCAGAGACTGACCATCTGGATTGTAGTTATGGGCCTCCATAATCACATGACCTAAACTTGACTGAGCTGGTTTGGGATGAGTTGGACCACGGAGTGAAGGAAAAGCACCCAAAAAATGCTCAACATGCTTTATATGGGTTGAAAAATCATTCCTCGTAAAGCTGACCGAGAGTGAGCATAGCTGTAAATCGAAGGGTGGCTACGTTTACTGAAATATAAAACATATTTTGCTTTGTTTACCACATAGTAGAATGGACCACATTTGATGAGACTTGCACATTCTTTAAACAGGCAACCTGCTCCTGGATTACAGGTAGAAAATAGATTAGAACTTTTCCCCTAAGGTCTGGGGAACATAAGTGACTGAAATTTGGTACTAACTCAGGTTAATGCTATAGGCTTCTCCCACTAAATCAATGAAGCCTGGACGTCAACAGCTTTTTGTAACAGCTTTTGTGAACTAATTTATAAAATAACCTTACTGCCTCCTAACATGTCATTTAACACTGCTTACAAAGCCGATAATCCAAATGGTTTGTTTTAAGTGTTACATTAAAGTTTAAATGGTCAATCAGTTGAACTTGTGAGAAGTTTCAGGATAAAGAGATTCTCTTCAGTGAAAGAAGGGAGGAAGGTGGTTTGTTCAAATTGTTGTTTGGTTTTATTTGACTTCGTTTCACAGAAGTGCTTCTGAATTGGAGAATTCTGATGCAGAAAAGTGTTTTGCTCAAAGTTATCCAACGTTCAAGTTTGACTATTATTTGCGGAACAATTGCAGGTGTTTGAAAAACAAAAGCAAGCTCTTATTGTAAACACTGTGTGGATGGGTTGATTTTATTTTCCCCCTCTATCTGATGACAAGATGCTTTAAATTCTACCTAATCAATGAGGAGGACAGAAAAGAAAGAAAGGAGGACAACATCAACGCTGTGACCCTGGACGACTAGACCGTATTATCTATGAGTACCTTTGTTTTTCATCGTACCTTCCCTCTTTCTCCATTCTCCGCCTATTGGTTGTGGCAGCTTGTTTTCGGGCTGGTCGGAGGTTGCAATGGGGTGTTTACAGGAGACAAGAGGAAAGTTGTGGGGGGCAGAAAAGACGACGGGTGCTGTGAAGAAATAAAGGGTAGGAGAGATGGGCAGCAGAGGGGAGGGATTAAATTGGGTGCTAACTCAGGTTAATGCTATAGGCCTCGCCCACTAAATCAAGCCAGAGGAGAGATGGAAAATGTGGAGGAAGAAAGAGAAGGAGAGAATAAAACAGTGAGGACAGGGAAGGGGGGAAGAGTGGTAAAAAAACTGCTGATTTTATACAGAGGCACTGTGAATTCATGCCATATGGATCCAATAAATTGTCAGTTTATTTGAATGTGGCCTCAGGTCTTGAATTGATCAAGTCTATCACCGGGACACACACACCAACACACATACATACAAGGGTCACTGATGGCTCCTTTAACTCCAGAGGGCTACAATATATATATTTTAAAAAAAGGCGACGTATCAGCGCATCAACTCCCATCTGTCCTAAACACTGTTTACACCCCATGAGAGGAGAGCAGAGGAGAGGAGAGGAGAGGAAAAAGAGAGAAACAAGTAAATAATGAAGGAGGAGGAGGAAAAAAGAAGACAGGAATAGGAGAGAAGACAAAAGGAGAAGAAACACAAGAAGAACCAGTGAGAGAAGAGAGGAGAGAGAAAGAGAGCAAAGTGGAGGTGAAGGGATGGCTGAAAGGAGAGGGAGCAAGTCAAGGACAATTAAATAGGGAAGAGGAGCAAAGAGGAGAGATGAAGTAGAGAGAAAGGAGGTGAGGAAATAAGAAACATGGACAGGACAAGAGGAAACATGAGGGGGAGAGGTAAAAAGAGAGAAGAAAAAGAAAAGTAGAAAAAGGACAAAATAGAAGAGGACTGAAGCTGAATTAAGATGATGACAGGAGACAGGACAGTAAGTAAATATAATGAAGGCAGTGAGAGGAGCAGGTAGGGAAGGTAGGGAGGCGACGAGGGAACAAGGAGGAAGGTTGAGCATCCTGTCTTCATGCTCCTTCCTTGGCAAACACTATCTGAACATCCTCTCTGTCTCTCCCTTCATCTCACCATGATCAGTATTCCTCCCACAATGCTCTCTGTTCCTCACTTTATTCACTTACCACACTGCTCCCAGTTAGAGTCCACACACAGAAAGGCAGAAGGATGGAAAGATGGTGAAATCGAGCAGGAAAAGGAGAGAGATGGACAGGGTGGACATTAAAAGCGATGGACATGGCGTGAAAGCATGGAAAAGTCAGATTAACCGACAGGATGAAAATGTGATGGTCGGTCACAGAGAATTCTCGAGCTTTTCACTGTCTTATCTGGTTTATTTTCTGACTGCTGATCACAGTTTGAAGATTTCAGGAGATGAAATAGGCAAATATCAATGAAGTGTGTGCAGTCATTTTACCAACAGATCTGAATGGGGGATACAGGTTTGTATGTGTGTGTGTGTGTGTGTGTGTGTGTGTGTGTGTGTTGAGAACACATGAAGTCTACCTAACCCCTTGCAAAAGATCGCAGTGTGATTGGTTGTACACTCTGGCACTCACGGATATTTAAAAATGGCAGAAAAGAGAAATAAATCATGGCTTAATATATAGACTGTATAAAACATGGCCGTAGTATCAGTGACGGTTTCTGCAGAGCTGTCGTGAAGCTCGGTGTGGTGGCTCTGGCCCTCACAATCTTGGCTGCCCTGCCTCCAAACCACAATCTTTTCCTGAACCTAAAAAAAGCAGTTATGTCACCTAAACCTAAACTGGACTGTTTTACAACATTAACTACATAATGTTCTTAACTTATGTCACGTGTGTAATGTTGCAAATAAACAAGCTTCCTTCTAGCAATTCCTGCTAACAAGCTATTATTATTATTATTATTATTATTATTATACAATTCAGGTGTAGACTGTACTCTTTATGTTACTGTATTATTTAGAGAGACTCAAGAGTTCCCGTCATGAACACAGCAGTACATTAGCTTCTGTGCTGTTAATCCGGAGGGAGTCAATCAAGATGTGATTTGCCACTTATAGTTATAACAATTATTTCCTTAATGAGACACTCAACTTTGAAATCAAATATGCATTTTTACTATTTTAAGACATTTCCAGAGGTTTTAATATCTCAGCCAGTTCTTAGCTTACGGAATCTGTTTTACGTTCCCATGACATCACTGATGATATCTAATTTAGAGGAGTGACACTGATCCAGGGATTGTATTAATACTGCTATTGTTTTTATATGTCAACTTGTGTGAGTGATACTGTAGAAACACCCCTTTAGTGTGTGCCCCACTCCTCTCCTGCCAGCTGTCTTAACTCCCCCACACAATCCAAACAGTACAATGCCTCCACATATCTTAATATTTAAATTGTAGTCTGCAAAATCTGCAGTGTGTTATCAATTTAATGCTAATGGCAATTTACTAAAGCAGCAATCAGCCCCAGACAAGTAGATTCATGCTAGCTTTGAACGGTAATAACTCATCCTGTATGAAAACAGTAATTGAAGTAATAAATGGTTTTATTCACCTGCACTTTTCTAATATAGAAAACATCAATTTTAAAAGGATGACATTGCTGCATACACATACACTGTTTCTTGAGGTAAACAAGTTAGCAACATTTCAGCAAAAGACTACTGTGACAGTAGTGCCTGGGGCGTTCTGCATTTAGTACTAAAAAATGATGCTACTTTTTCTACTTTTCTACGTTTATTTCCATTTATTTTTTCCATTTTATTTTTGAAAATTGGTGGTATAACCCACCTTTCACATGGTTTTAACAAAGTTTGAAATCTGACTTTGGGAAACCTGCAGAGACCCCATGGAGAAAAGAGTAGACAGCTACAAAAGAATCCAAAGGAAAACCCAAGGTGATGACTTGTTAAAGAAAAAGAGAGAGAGAGAAAAAAAAAAACAAAAGGAGAAAATCAGGAATAGTAGGAGAGAGAAAGAAACTATTTGCTCTGTAATGGTTGGCCCCAGGGTTCGAGTTTGAGAGAGAAACTCATTCAGTGACTCTATGGAATTCAATTTACCAGCCTGGTGATTTAAAAAGCCTCTCAAGTGGTGTGTGTAAGTGTGTGTCTGAGAAAGAGAGTACTGTACGGCTGTGTGTAGTGGTTCCTAGCAAAAGTGGCCTAATGGCTTGTCCAGATCCACAACACCTTCCAGGCCTGCCTCTTGTAATGTCCAGTATGGTGTAAGTGTTTCTGACATGTACAAACTGTAAAATCGATTTTCTTTGTCCTAAATGACTCACACAACACATTTATAAAGTACTTGTAGTACATGTAGTTACCAGAATCTTCATTTTCTCTATAGGAAAGACAGCCTTTGTTAAAGGACTCAAATCAAACACAACCTTTTCAATTTAACTGCTCAACCACATTCTAACTCTAGGATTACACTGGTGACTGGCATGGAATGTCTGGTTGGTCGGTCCACCACTTAGGTCTATTAGATGGATTGCCAATAAACATAGTCAAGACATTCATTGTCCTCAAAGCATGAATCCTAATATCTCTGGGAAACCTCAGATTTTTCATTTTGCACCACCAGCAGGTTGGAACTTCTTTGTTCAAGGTGACTATTGGATGGATTGCCATAAAATTTTATACATTCATGTCTGCCTTTAGAGGAATTACAATAACTGTGGTGATCCCTAAAGGTTCTTTGTGGAATATTTGGTTTAAAAAGCTTGACGACCCAGAGATTCTCTCGATTTTCTCTACATTGTTCCGTTGAGTGCTGCCATTTTGTTCACCATTGTACTCTATTTAGTTAAATAAAAAAAAAGACATCTAAGGAAAAAGAAGCATTCCAAGGTGACCAGATTTCTAGCATGGACACTGGTCCATCAAATTTAAATAGATGACAAGTACCACATTGAGTATGTTGAGCATGTTGTAGGTCAGCGTGCAGTCTGCTGACATTGTGGTAACACTGGGAACACTGAGATGGGACTTTACTCTGGTAAAGGGCAACATGATGAATTAGCATACTTATCATTCATTCATGCACTGTGAATTACCAAAAGTCCTGAGTGACGCACACACGAGAATTCACATGCACATGGGTGCACCGTACCGTATCTTCATGCATGCTTATTCACACACATGCAGAAATTAAAAAGAACACACATACCAGGCGTTTACACAAGCATGGAGTGTGCAGGCAACACACATACACTGAGGATAATTTTCAAATTTCAAGCAGCAAAATGGTGTAATCTTTCTAAAATGCCCCTCATCAGTAGCCCAATCAGTGATTATAGGGAGTGATTCCAAAATTACTCAGTGACTATTTAGATAGAATGAAGTAACCTCCACTCTGACACAGCTGGTGGAAACATAACATTTAAGCATATTTTTTGTAAAATGGCTGAAAGGATGATGTCGTACTAACAGTCCAAAACCCTGCAATGTTCATTACACACCCATATGAAGTGTTCGGCTCTTGATTTTGCAAGTGACCAACCTTTAACCTCAGGTTGGTTCGTGAGAATCACTGAATTGAAGATGGTACTTCCTGTGGGCACCATAAACCTGAAATTTTGGTGTAGGGGCTGACTGAATCATTAAAGTTTATCTACCTCATGAGGATCATAAATACCCATTCCAAAGGTATTGGCAACCCCACCAACTGATTTATGTGATCTAAAAGTGGCACTACAACTACAATGGATGGATATTCTCTTTGGCAAATGTAAGTATTCAGTCACGTTTACTGGTGAAATATTTGGCAGAATGTGGTAATAAACAAGATCCCAGCTCACCTCTGGATACCACAAATGAACACATCACGGCTATCTTTGTAACTTCAAATTGAACTTCAAGGCAGAGTGTCCGAAATGGAATGAGTTCATCACAGGAGCACGGCTGTGTTCACAATGTTTTGTGGTAACTGCCCATTAGGCTGATGAGAATTCTTACTCTTGACCAGAGTTGTGGCACCTTGCATGGAAGTGTTTGAATGTGTGTGAATGGGTGAATGAGATATGTAGTATGTTAAAGTGGTTGGAAGACTAGAAAGGTGCTATATTTACCACACTGGACAAGAATCAGGACCAATTTGCAAAACAGCTGGTAGTTTTGGTTTGTACCAGTTGTTTTTGACTAGACCCGTAGATAAATCTATATACTCCCTGTACCCCAGCTACAATTCCATCTTAGAAATATCACCCCTTAGTTGACCTTCAGGCCTCTGACAAACTCGTGATCTACATCTTGCTCAATGCATGCTGAAACAGAACCAGTAACCCCTTACTCTCTTTCAAATAATGTGGATGCTAAAACAATATTACAGATATGAGGAACAAAAGTGTATATTAACAATGATGACAGAAAAACATGACCATCACTTGACACGGCAACTCTTCAAATGGTCAGCCCTGTTTCTTCCCTGTAGAGCAGTTCACACAAATGAGATTGGCCACAGAACACTTTAGGACTTCTGAACTACTAATAGGCTACAAGTGCCCCCAAGGCTCACAACAGCTGTATGCCCTTTTCCTGTTCTTCCCCCTTTGAATCAGCCACTGCTTCTCTGCCCTGTAGACAGACTTTTTGCTGTTGTGGCTTTTGTGTGGGGTGCATGCACAAAAGGACGGGGAGTGCAAATTTCGCGGACCAGCTCATTACAGCGATCTGCACTGGGACTCTGCTCAGTGTTGTCCTAATGATCTCACGCAGAGATTAATTGTTGCCAGCACATCGTTCCATCGAACAGTTCAAACCAAGGGCAGGTCATTTGGGTTTCGCGCTCAATCGCTGCTTAAAATTCACTTCAAGCCTTCCTTCTACCTAACCCTCTCCCTCTAAACAGCTTCGTGTTACGGCTTATAATATCCGACATGCAGCAAGTCTTTTGTGTCCTTAGCTGGACTCGTCCAACTGAACAAGACAGGAGTTTAGTGTGGTATACTGGCTCTGGAGCATACGTCTTCATTCACAGCCCCGGCATACACACAGGGATACGAAACACACATTTATACACACGAGCCCTCTGTGAAAGTGGAGGAAAATTCAAAGTCATTGAAATACTAGCTGAGAGATTGAAGGCCATTTTTCACAGTGTATTGACCCGTCTTTGTTCACTATTTTGGTGACATTTATTAGACAAACGCAGGCAGAAAGCAAGGGTAACACCAAGGCACACTGAGTACAAACGAAGCATTTCTTGCCTCAAAGCATAATTCAAGCTTTTTTTCTAAACCTGGGTCATGTTGTTCTACCGTCATGATGATTGATTGGTTTCAGAATCCCATGGTATATTGAGCTATAGAGGTTGAGGTCACTGGCAGCGCTGTTCTCCAACAAACACACACAAACACGGTTTCTGTATCTGTACATTTAACACACACTCAATTAAAATGCGCTATTTTAACGTATAGTGCCTAACTGTCGTTGTAGTCGGACCATAGGATACACAAATTTATGCAAAAGATAGATGACACATCTCCACTTCCTCCCACCCTACCAACATGCACTGGAGTCGGTGCAGCAGTGCTTATGGTTGGAGACATGATATCAAGGTCCCACCAATACACCAGCTCAACTCAATCATAAGCATCAAATATGTAATTAAAACCAAACTTGGCAGAAAAAATGAACACTTGAATGTATTAGAACTACTGAAAATGACAGAGCCCATCATTGGGAATTTTTTATTTGACCCGTACTTCAGTTTTTTTGTTTGTTTGTTTGGCTCATATCACATCCACTAAAATAGTGGGACAAGGTTCATGACCTATACTGCAGCCAGCCACCAGGGGAGATGTTTTGGTTTTTAATTTTGGGGAGCTGTCATGTCATCCATCTTTATATACAATCAAAAGTTGTAACAGAAAAGGAGCTTTAGTTTGGACTGATGACCACAAGGTCACTTATTAGACAATCATTTGAACCTCGTAGTGGGTGAGTTCAGCTCGGCATACTCAGCATACTGGAGAGAGACATTAGATTTTAGATGTGTCTCTTAGACTGGTCCAGCTTTGAGACTGCTCCTTAATTCGTCATTTCTCAGTCTCTGTACACTAAGATCTGTCTGCCACATATACAGGGGAATGTGTGGACTGTTTATTTTGCACAATTACTGTATTTTTTTTTTTTAGGTTTGATGTCATGAGGCTTGTAGTTGGTTGAGTGCGCCCTCCTCTGACAATGGTTAAGATAACACTTAAGACATAACTTGACACATTTCCAAATGTGCTTTACAGGCACTAGAAGCTTTTGTCTGAATGGAAACTAATGATTTTACTGTTTCAGTTTGTTCATGACATTTTATGTAAACTTTCAAATCCTTATTTCTGCAAGGGAAGCAAAGCTGTTTTTTTTTTGTTTGTTGTTTGTTTGTCACTGACACAGTTTCAAATAAAATATAGGTTGAGACATTTTAAAATAAATCAATGAAATAAAAGATTCTGTTTTTGAATGGAATAAATAAAGGAAATAAGACTTTAAGTAAGTATTAAGTAAGCTTAGGGCAGATTTCAACATTCATTATGTTTTATTGTCATGTGTGAAATTCTTTGGCTGAGAGTCTCCATTACAGAAAAGACATACTGTAGTAATATAAAGATTAAACAAACATGACATAAATGAAAAGTATAGAAAAAGGCATATAAAAGCAAGTTGTGGTATGGTGAAGGTATAAATAAATCAAAAGGTATAAAAAGAATAAAGTGTGCATATAAAATCAATAATCGGATATTGCACAGATGCTTAGATTGAACCTTTAAGATGTCATGACATGTCTTGACAGAGTGAAAGTAAAGTAAATATTATTGCAATCTGTTAAGTCTAATTTGATGTTCGTTAGACTAGTTATATTCTGGTGGGTCCCTGCCTCCTGGGGGAATTCTGAGCACTTATCCTCTGAGGCCTATGAATATTGTTGAGATATCTTGCTTTGGACTACAGTGTTATATACATTGGGACCTCCAGGCTGGACAAACACAAAGATCAGATATATATTTACACCACATAAGTATGATAAAAGGATGATGGGATACTAACAAAACATAACCCTGACCCTTGGAGTGTAAGTGGATCCAGAGAAGACAAAGAAGGACTGATGGTCATTTTATTGATATTGAAGCATTCATGATTCAGATTTGTCTTTTATTAGAGCTGCAAATAATTCAATGGAAAAAAATATTGAAAATGTCACCAGTCACCAGTTCTCAGAGCTCATTGCTCATTCAACTAACAGTCATACAAATCAGAAGCTAGAATCACATTTTTGTCATTGCCACAAATGACACAATTAATTGTCTTTTTTTTTCTTTTGTAAATGAATCAGCATATCAGAACTAACATGTTTCATTTCTGCTTTCAATTAAAACGTTAACTCGAATGAACTTTTATTTAAATGAGCAAAAGTACAGTTCAGCATTAAAATGACAGCTTTATCTAATTTGATAAATTACATTTTGATAAATTAGAGAAAACAGTGTTGAAGTCATGATGTGTCAGTCACTGATGAAGTGCTAGTGTGAATTATCTGGGAAAGTGCCTCTTAGCAAGAATTTATATTTGTACCTGCATGTTAGTGTGAAGCAGGTGTTTCCAAATGATCAGACATGGTCCAATCTCCTCTCCGTCTCCTCAGAACTATGATTGGCTTCATCATGTTGGAATCCAGAAGAAGTTAACCTCTGGCCTTTCCTCTCAACTGTGTTTTCAGGAGACATGGATTTAAAAGAAATGGTTAATAGGGGCACGGAGAAGGTTAATAATGTTAGTGCACCGTGCACTTTGCATTCAAGGACAAAACTTGGTTAGACAAAATGTGATTAGATTTGAAGGAGAGCGGGGCAGAGGATGGTGGATTCATAAACCCAGCAGGGAAACGACTTTAATATCACAGTGACCTGGAAAGTGTCTGAACATGACAAAGAGAAAAATTCACAGGAGGGATGTTGCTCTGTTTTGTGAATTTTGAGGAATTCAATTTTTAATTCAAGTAATAACTACTAACTATTCTGTCAGGCCAGTATGTTGCCCATATGAGTTTCTACCTGGTGGCCAGCTGTTGTTTTTAAGAGCCTTGTATGTCTTTCTTATCTCAGTGTCACTGTCTGTTTTACTGTTGTCCTGGCACATGTCGAGCTTGGTTGTTACTTGTGGCATTAGTTGTTGTATCCATGGGTTCTTTGGCACAGACGACATACAGACAGATGACTTTGGATTGTCTTTTTATTATCACCACTACACACACAGTGTATCAAGATGTTTGTGAATGTATATTTACAGCTCAATATGCATATACAATATGTTCAAGAGTGAGAGAGTGCAGAGAATATGAATTAATACAAACTCTCACGAGTGTGTTTCCATTGTGTGCTTTAGTGAAGCCAAAAACTGCAGTTCCTCAAAATCCACTTGAGGCTGGCTACAGAATGAGTCAGTCTCCATGTTAAAGTGTCCAACTTCACAGCAGAAATAAACATGTTTACAGCCTGGTACAAAAAACAGTTTTGGTCTCTATAACTAATTTCCCCGTTCATGACAACTGTACTGAGGGTGAATTTTTATACAACTAACAACAACTTAAAATTATGCATAATTAACAGAGTGGATGCTTTGTTTGACAGGTGGCCTTTTTGAGCAACCAGGCTTGATTGACGCTCCACCTTTTTGTCCATTTTTGGATTAGCCAGGAGCTGGTGGAGGCAGGACAGCCCAGATGCAGACGAATAGGGTGGCTCTGTCCATCTTCAAAGACAAAAGCTTCACAACAGCTCTTCAGAAACTTCTGTACCATCACATAAACTATATCCATGTTTTATACAGTCAATGGTCTTTCAAAACAAACGCATCAAAGCAAATAAATTAATACTGCAGTCTGCGGCTCCAACAATAATCTAAAGGCCACACTTGACCACTTATTGTCAAATAGACAAAAATGAACAGTTTTGAATCTATAAAAGATGAACTGCAGAACAAAGATTGTAAGTGTATAAATATGTCACAAGACTGTGTTACTGGCAAAGGAAGTGTGGAACTCTGAACAGCACTTTAATAAAAAAGAGAATGAACAAAAGACAAAAGGACAGTGGGAGACTCAATTTCCACTCACCTTTTTCAATTATTCAGAGCAGTTTAGAGAACTACCTGGCAACTTCTGAACCATCTCATCATCGTGAGGCATTCAAACATCAAATATTGAGATGGAGAAAAGTGTGTGATGAATATTGCAGGTGTTGTAGGAGTCCAAGCACAGGCGTCAGGCCTGGAAACATGGGCGTGTTTGCTTGGTTCTGCGGTAACAAGAGAGACGGACTGATTTAGTTTCATGTGTACACAAGGAGAGAGTGGAAAGGAAACATGTTGGAGCCTGGGGTATTACAATGGAGTCATGACTCCATGTCATAACTCAAAGTACAAAGATAAACTTTGTGGATAGGAATATCAAGTCTAAGTTTCTCCACACTGAATGTCAGCAACAACACACAGCCACCTGAGGAGCTGTGACAGAGGTCAGAGCACGGCTAGAGACTTGAAACTTTGGTTCAAGTCGGACTCGATGTGGATGACTTGCTTGAGACTTACAGCTGTACATTACTGTACTGATTAGATTACTTATGATCAGCAACAACACAAGACATGGCAGCCAGCTAATGTTCCTTACTACTCAGCCGTTTGACAGAAGTCAATCCTCCTATCATCCACACACACGGGGAATTTAGAGGAAGCTATTAAATGCATGTCTTTGGACTGTGGGAGGAAGCCAGAGTACCACACAGACACAGGCAGAACATGTATATTGCACACAGAAAGGCCCCAGCCCAGGTTTGAACCAGGAACCTTCTTACTGCGAGGCGGTGGTGTCGTGCTGCCCCCTCCCATTCACTCATGTTTTTCTTTCTATTTGTGTGCTGGAGCCTAAATCAAAAATCAGAAACCAATAAACTCTTAGCCTGTTATTGAGATTCACTAACAACCTTTAACAGTGTCAAAGTAAATTTGAGTTAATTATGTATCATACTCTTTCACTCTTTCACTGGTTAAGTGCTCATTCTTTGCTGCTGTCTCCTTTAACAGTCTCTTGGTTTCCAGTCTGTCCTCTAACGTGATTATGGAGCTTCCTCGTGTTCTTCAGCTTGACTGAGAGCCCCCCTTGCTCACTACTTACCGGTATATGAAGTTTTAGATTGATAATCACAAACGCTAAATGTAAAGATCATGATCATGACACATCAATGATGTCTTTCAGATCTATGAAGCACACTCCCACCATCACGTTTCTGCTGAAACGTTTCTAGAGGCCCAGTTGATGCGTTTCCTACGTGATATGTGGTTTACCAAATGAAATGTGTTTCTCGCTGAGATATACCGAATGATAATGACACATTTCACTGCTACTGGATTCTACAGAAGGGAGCACACACACACTTACGCATGCATGCACACACACACACACACACACACACACACACACACACCATTCATCACAGCAGTGAGTCACCCAGCCCCAGAAAAAAAAAAAAAAGAAAAATATCTGGGCCACTCTGCTGGATAAGACACTGAGACTCTGACACTTCATTTCAGGTGGCTGTTTAAGATGAATGCTGCACACACACACACACACACACACACACACACAGGTAATAACAACAACGGTAGAGCCAGTGACTGCTGAGCACCAAATATTGAGACCAAACCAAACAGCTTAATATAAAGTCAGACAGCTGAGTGTGAGGAGAAGAGCTGAAGGAACTCTATTTGCAATCAAGCGATCATCTTCCATCCTTATAAAACATGATCATATATTAAGAAGTAGTTTGGACATGCATAGTTCTGCTTACATCTGTTCAGGATGTACAAAGCCACATTTCTGCTGCAACATTAGTGGAAAATTACTGCGCTGAATTCACCCTCTTAGAAAATATTGATATATTGTGTCACACTCTCCAGGACTGGATTAACCTGCCAAAGGGGGAAAAAAGAGCAGCTTGGCCTCTATTAACCTCCCAGTCCTAATGGCGTCTGTCAGGAATAATATCTGACCCCAGATCTGCTTTGTTGTAACTGTGTTAAACATTAATTTAATTGCAACATTGAGGGGGTTAATATAAAATGAACCATGTAAGGACCAGAAGCATCTTTGGTTTGAGTCTGGCTGAGAACCTTTGGATGAACGTCATCCTTTAATTCTCTTTCCTCTCATTTCCTGTCTGCTCAGTGTGTTGTGTTAAAACATACAGAAAAGAAGATGCAGCATGTATGCACAAAACTTATAATAATGAAGGTCATAAAACTAGATCTGAACACAGGGGATCTCTTCAAGACCACAACACCACACCCCAAAGCCCTTTTAACAGGTCAGCTGGTTTTGTGCTTTAGTAATCAGTGGGGAAAAGTAAGTACATTAATGCAAGTGCTGTATAAATATGAGTATAAATTAAAAAAAAAAAAAAGAAGTTTGAAACAAAAATTATATTACAATGCAAATGATCCCTCTAGACCCCAGAGTGTCTGTTCTATATTTCACTATGAAATTCACTATTAAACATGGAAAATAAAGTCCTGAGCTTTGTCTTGTAGATAGTTTAGGTTGTCATCAATAACTGGGACAGGAAATATACATAATTTTGTCGATATCCATGGTTGGGCTGCTGGAGGAGTGTCTGTTTGTGCTGGATATAACAGCTGTGAAACAATCAGGAAATAACATTTTATTTCCCTGATTGACCAGATTTATCAATGCTGGTGCTCCCTTACTCTCATTCACTGTCTCTGTCTCTCGACCAATGTTAGCTTTTTTTTTTCCCTCTCTCTCAAACCAAAGTTTTTGCCACTATTTTGCAGCATAAATTGTGAGCCAGACTCAGATTGAAGGTTCATGAACCAGCTGGTTCATGAGGTAGAGCAGGTTGTCCACTCAGATGATCGATGGTTCGATCCCCGGCTGCATGTTCAAGTGTCTTCCAGCAAGATATTGAACCCCAAATTGCTCCCAAAGGCTGTGCCATCGGTGTGATGAAGCACCTAAAACTGAAGCTCCAAAACACATTGAATGTGTGTGAATGAGATGTAGTGTAAAAGCGCTTTGAGTGGTCGGAAAACCAGAAAGGCACTATATAAGTACAGTCCATTTGCCAAGATTTACTAAGTCCATTTAACTGTTCTGTCTTCATCATACTGAAACCAGAACACAAAAATATTGAGGATGAGTAAGTTTCACTCCTACCACCTAGAAAAGTTGGATGATGTCACTATTTTAAAGTAACATAACATAGGTATGGTGAAGGGATTCAATGTGAGCATTATTCATCTTAAAACCTGTTTATGTTAAACTGAGTTCATAGAACAAATGATTAGCTCAACTACATTTATATCCATGTCATGATAATCTGCACATTAAGAAACCCCAACAATGCTACATATTCATTATCTTTAACACTGAGTTGAATATTAGGCCGACAAAAGAACATTTAATCCAATTATATTAAATATTTTTAGGGAACAGTATAGTAGGCTAACTAGGATCAGCATACTACCAAACTACCAAACTACCATTCTGGGTTTGGGAGGCAGACACAGCCAACACCTTTAAGAGTAGACTTAAGACTTTCCTTTTTGAAAGCGCTTATAGTTAGGGCTGACTCAGGTCATCCCTTAGTTATGCTGCCATAGGACTAGACTGCCGGGGGACTCCTCCCCCACCCACCTGTCTGTCTCTTTCTGGGTTATGCCTAGTCAGGCACGGTAATGGTTGAAGATGCAGTCACATCTCCCTTTACTGAAAACTCTCTCTCTCTCTCTCTCTCTCTCTCTCTCTCTCTGCTAACTAAACTTCTTCCCTGGAGTTTCTCTGCTCTCTCGTCCAGCAGGATCTCATGGATCGTGGCTGCTGCTGTGGTCCTGCATGACGTCCACTACATATATTATTACTGTCATTATTGTTACCATATCTCCATTACAGTTTATAGTTAGTTAATGATTTGCTGCTGCTGTGCATCTGTGTCTCTCTAACTCTATCACAGGTTCCACTGCTACTGTAATCATTTATTGTAATTGTACAATATGTTTTATATGATTTGCTCTGTACACATGACATCTATTGCACGTCTGTCCGTCCAGGGAGAGGGATCCCTCCTCTGTGGCTCTTCCTGAGGTTTCTTCCACCTTTTTTCCCTGTTAAAGGGTTTTTTGTGGGCAAGTTTTTCCTCACTCGAACCGAGGGTCTAAGGACAGAGGGTGTCACTCCCTGTACAGATTGTAAAGCCCTCTGAGGCAAAATGTGTTTTGTGATTTTGGATTATACAAATAAAATTTGATTTGATTTGATTTGATATGTCAGTGATTCTCACTTTTTCGGTCATTCCCCACTTTGGACATGGGAGGATTTTCAAGCCCCACCTGCCCTCATGGCCACAATGCCAAGCTTAACATTTTCAAGTAACAAATGTTGTATCTAAATTCTGACTCAATAACATCAAATTAACTTAAAGTAAAGACTGTTTTACTATATTGTGATTCATTATGCACTGATGGAGCAGCCTCCTCTGGGAACCTACAGAGTTATAGTTACAAATACATTAATAAACAATTGTATCGTTTTATAACTACATTACTTGTTACAAACCATTTACTATATGTATCCCGCTGATAATGCTAAATAAGGGGAATTAAAAAGGATTGTCCATTTACATTTGATATTAAATTATTAATTATTAAATGTGTTGTTTTTTGACTGAGAATATGTTTATTCTTTTTTTTCTGTTCTTTGCCTACAAGTTATAATAAATATTATGTCATGATTTTAAGCTCAGCAAAATTTGCGTGTGTTTTAGTAGAAGGAGCTTGACACAGGGAGATGTGGAAAGTTTTGCACTGAAACTGAGAGACAGGAAATCAGAAAAAACTTTGAGGAAGAAGCTTAGTTATTGACATGCATGGATGGGATATGAGTGTGTACAGATGGAGAGAAAGAGAAGAAAAGAGCTCAGTGCATCATGGCAGTCTAAGTCAAAAAACTGCAGATTGCTTTTTTTATGTTGTTCTTTCAATAGGATCCTTTGTATTCTTATGTGTGTCTGTCAGTATTACTAAGAAAGAAGCATAAGCCACACTTTGGCCTGAACGTCATTATAAAGCTATTCCAGCAGTTGGGAAACAACACATGGGAGCTTTACTTTGCTCCTGAGAAACTTCAGCCTTTATTCACGGACAAACTGAAACCTCTACTGTATATTTACTGCCTGATTGACAACTTCTCTACTCATCCTTTCCTCTGCAACACTCACATCCTCTGCTGCTACACCACACACTCACTACACACACATATGCGTCCATCCTGGCAGTTCAGGCATCTGTTCGGCTCTGTTACTACCTCTGACTCAGGGGAATCAGTCTTCATACGATTGATTCACAATGATGAGGCACAGCGATACTGCCCTAAACAGACTGTGTGAAAAGGCTTTAGTGTCATCCAGATGTTTAATATGTCTCTCCATATTTATTTATTTATTAATCATCTGAATGTTCATTTTTTGCTGCTGTCAACTACGATGTGCTTTTGCCTGCTGTGAAGTTGGAGGACAGAGAGGAACATGGGCTGGGGCAGTAGGGGTTATGAAAGTTTATTATTGTTTATTATGAGGGGCAGAAGCCTATGACACAGACCAGTGTTATGCTACTAAAACATAATTAATAAACAAAAGTCACCTTTGTTGTCTCGTTAAAGAATTCTAAAGGTACCAAAGGTGACTTTAACCATGTTCCTTCCACATGGACATAGCTGTAATTTTTAACAGGAGCATGTAGGCCTCGACTTCCAGGAGACAGCGAACCAGGAGGGTGAGGCAGTCCACGCAACAGTGTCAGAGCAAGCCCAGTACAGCTGAAAGGAAGAAAGAAAGGAGAGCATTGTGGAGAATGCAGGCATTGATCCCGCTACCTCTTACATGCTAAGACTTGACTTTATTCTTATAGTTTAGAAAAGACCAAAGGCCAAATTTAGTCAGTTAACCCTAAAAAAACACAGTTGCAGTTCTGCACATCCATTTAAGTGATCATAGGCGTGGTCGATGGATCGAAACCATCCTCTGCTATTTGTAAGTGCTCTTCATCAGTAACAGAACAGCTAGTCTGTGTCTTTGGTGACAATCTAGACACCATGAATTCATCTCATCGCCTGCATTGATGAATCTTTGAGGGATTAGAGAAAAATCCCTCAGTAGAACAAATTTCACCGCAAAGTCAAGCGAGTACTTCAGTTTTGAACTTGTGTTTTTCAGGTAAAATAAATTTTGTTTTTAGTTCTTACAAACTACAAGGAAAGCCAATGCCGCTGGTTTTGATGCCATGGCTGCTGTTCTTCAGTGAACCAGCTTCTCCCCAAGCTAGGTTATGCAGGCTCCATTGTTATTTCTCACAATGGAGGCTACATAACTTGATTTCAGAGTTAAAAGACTGCCATGAATCATGTGATTATATGAGAGTCGACAAGGGAGTCTATACAGACTCTAAGCTATATCTATATAAGCTACACACACACACACACGCACACTGCATGCAATGCAGCTATAACATCATCAAAGCAACAAATCCCAGAGTTCTCTGCATGGGGTGGCTGAACTCTACGCCATCATTAAATTGTGTGTTATTGGGGCAACACACACACACACACACATACACATGTACGCACACACACCCTGTGGTGCAGCCTGTTCAGGGTCATGCCCCGTCGTTAAGCCTTCTTACCCTTTCCTTCTTGTGGATGATTGATTAGCTAATTACTTTTAAGATTAATGTCTCTACTCTTATGTTTAACCTAACAGCCCACTTCTGAGGATCCCATGCATATTATAGCAAATATGCACTGGTGTGAAATTCAATTTTAAAGATATGGAAAATAATCCCATTAATTGCATATTATATATTATATTTGTTAATTTGTGTCTAAATTTAATTTCTGCTCTCTAATGGACATGACTGCACCATTTATTCCATTCACTTGAAGTTTCACTGGCAACACACCCCTCATGATGGGATCATATTCATATTTGTTTAGCTTAGATATATTTCGCTTTTCACATTTTGGGCCATTATACCATTGGTCATCATTTAACCCCCCTGTTATGTCTCAGTGACTCATTCAAGTGCAGAAAAGGGCCAGGGCCCACTAGGATGGCAATGACTTGTGTGACAGACATCAAGTCAGCTTTTGAGCTGGTCATGCCCAACTCAATACAGGAAATCATTCTCGAAATGACTAATCTAGAAGGAAGGCGTGTTTTGGGGGAGAAGTGAAAGGAGCTGGATAAAATGTATTTACATTCATATTTGGGGGCCCTCATCCTGGCCGGGGTCTATAAGTCAAAGGATGAAACAATAGCCAGTCTGTAGGATGCAGAGACAAGCAGGGCTATATTTCCTGCCACGTCTCTCCACAAACTTTTCATATTTCCTTCAGAGTAATTCGATTTGATAATCAAGAGACAAGTGCTGTCAGGTGGGAGAGAGACAAGCTGGCAGTTATTAGGACAGTGTGGGACAAGTGGGTAGAACAACTTCAGTTGGAGGAGCCCCAGAAAAGAATCAGGATATGAGAATTGTGGTTGATATGGCATACTGGTCTCAGGTGGCACAACATAACCTGTGACATTTTTTTTCACAAGCTACAACTTGGGTCAGGAGCTTCTAAAAAGAAAACTCACAATGGCCGAAAGGGCTAAATTACCTGCTGAGCTGAACAGGGCCCCTCAGTCTTCCATGTTTGCCTTCAGAGACACCACAGCCCTAAAGTCTTATTCCCCAAAAAGGCGAAAAATGTTGTGCTCATGAGCACAAAAATGCTGAAAGGACCAGAAACCAACTTTGTCAAAGTCACAAGGTTCTACAGCACCAAGCCAATGACTGCACGCTGGCCACTGGTCATCTTTTATTACATGATTGACGTATCAGCCTATAACCCATTTGTCATTTGGACGGAGATCATGAAATGTGCAAAATTCATATTCATATTTCTGGTTCTAAATATTGCATTGTGTTTAGTATGACAGTGTGATGACATGTCGCTTGTGTGCTGTGGAGACTCACAGTCACATATACACACACACCGTGTTCATATTGCTAATCTCTTATTTTATTCACGTCTGGGTAAATTGCTTAAATAAAGTTGACTTTCAATACAAATCCTCATTACTCATTTGAGTGGCAGTAGCTCAGTCCATAGAGACTTGGCTTGGGAACTGGAGGGTGGCCAGTTCAAGTCCAGCATGACCAAAGTATGGAAGGTGGACTGGTAGCTGGAGAGGTGCCACTGCTGAGGTGTCCTTGAGCAAGGCACCGAACCCCCCAACTGCTCGTAGGCGCTCCTCAGGGGGGATGGATGACCATCACTCCACCATCTCTCTCCACATTGCATGTCTTTGAGTCCTTGAGTGAAAAAAAAAAAAAAAAATCCCTGTTGAGGGATTAATAAAGTATCTCTTCTTTTTCTTTAAGTCAGCGGGTCACTTTGACCCTGAATAGAAGAGGTGCCTCGTGTTTATTTATCACTTCATAACAGAAAAAAACATGCATTTTTTTATGATTGAAATGGTTAGTAATGGAGTTAATAATGATTATAATTATTAATAAAGATATAAACAATGTTTATTGGGATTTTGGGGTTTCTGGCCCTTTTGGATAATGAAACATACCCTGGGTCAAATTGACTTCCTGAGAAACAAACATAACAGGAGGGTTAAGTGATGAAAAAAACAGAGTCATGTGGTAGACCATCAGGACACACAGAGCCTTACATTAATGCGATGGTAAATGAGCATGAGTTAGCAAAAGCTTAGCACAGGCCTACAGCATGTGATTTCACAGGGGTCCTAACTTACCATCCTGACATTTACTTCTTGTGGATGTCAGATTTTATAAGAATTCACTCTCTAACAATGTTAAATGATGACATGTACGTGAAAATGTAGGTGGAATCAATGGATTCACTTTAAGAAGCAGTGGTAAGTGCCTCTGGTGCTCATCATTCATGAAGGCGCTGACAGCAAAATACATTTCAAAATCCACCAATGATCTAACCTGAGAGAAAACAGAAAGCACTTTTCTTTGTTACATTATAACACTTTTAATTCACGTCTGAATAAAGCTATTAGCAACATAATATGAAAAGTCAGCTCTGTCAAAATGAGAAAATCATTTACAGATAAAGACACAAATGTTTTAAAGTATTAAGGTTGAGTCCTTGGTAATCTGCTGTGAAATAGTAGACATTCCACCTTGGGCAACCAACTGACGTGAGCATTTTGTGAATGATGTGTTGTGGTGGGTGCTGAGCTGAGGTGAAGCTCTCGATTCACTGTTTTTGTGTTCAAATCCTCACCCACGGTCAAGAGCTCTATATTGACTGAAAGAATGAGATGATGGATAAAAGCAGAAGAAACATGGATAAAAGGAAATTAGTTTTCTTTGCAGGATGGCTGGGCTCTTAGCAACGAGGTGAGGGACTCTGACCTTTGGATGGTAGAGAAGTAGAAGCACAGCTCTTTCACAACGATAATCCATTCACACCTGGCTTTAAAATGTAATCTGTGTCTGGAAAAGAAAGATCACACCTTAATGCCAGGTGTAAAAGCATGCAAAACACATCAGACAACGTGACCTGATTAGGAAATTTGACATTTCAAACTGGCTAGGCTCACGGTGAGATCACAGTCAGGTGTAAATGCAACCTGAAAAAAAAAAAAAAACCTCAGCTTTATCTAATAAAAAACTCAGAGGTCTTGCCTTTAGATCTAAAAAGGTATACTGTGGATCACCTAGCTTTACAAGAGGCACAAATAGTGTCTCACTTTTATTATATTTATTGATGGACACTAGTAAAACTACTAGTAAATAACAGTAGGCTGGCCTTAAATTATGAATATACGGTGGGCCCAAAACGCTTCCCTGTGGAACTCCACATTTAGCTGTTCTAAAATCCAATAATGCCCCATTCACAACAGCAACAACTGAGAAATCAATAAATTTGAAGATATTTTTAAAAGAAAATATGTTGCATTTCCATAGCTTTCAGGCCACCTTATCTCTTCATCGAGATAGATGCCATCACTGGCAGCCTCTATAGACTGTAGTTCCATACAGTAATACAATATACCAGTCTGCCAGACGGTGTTATGATTTATGATAAGAAACCAAAAACATATCTGCTACCATGAAGTATATTTATTTTATGTTTCTATTAATAACAATCTTACTTAAATGAACAGGTTAAAAGATATAAATTAAGGTAGGATGAATTGTAGAGAGGGAGGGAGGGGTGGAGGGAAAGTCAGCATATTTTACTTCACTCACAGAGGCCTGAAGTCGTCTGAAACATGTTGTCAAAAAATATCAAAAAGATGAGCTGAGGCAGCGTACGTGAAGCTGGATGTTTTCCTCTGTGAGACGTCCGATCTCCGCTTTCCTCTTGGTTCCTTATCTTCTCTTTGACCAGCAGCAGCTCCCCTGGCTCTCCCTTTTCCAGAAAATTAAAAAAGAAACATCTGAAATATCACAACTTTTTAAGCGTGGCTGGGGTGAAAAGTGTATCAGTTGAACCAAAATGCCACAAAGTACAATGAAGACATTGTACATTATACATTCATGTATGTCATTTATTATGGTGAATAAATGATGTACATGAAGTAGGTCAACTGAAGCTTCTGCTCCATTGAGGAGATGAAAAATGGATCACACAAACATCATGAACATTTTTACATGAACCATCCACCTTTTGACGTTTGACTCATGCTTACTTTAATTACTTCACCTAGGTTTGTCCTCTTCTTCTGCAATGGTTTAATTGCACCTAACTGTAGAAGTGCCACTTCCTGTTATCTCAGTAGGGATGGGCGATATGGACTAAAAAAATTATCCCGATAATTTCTGGTATTTATCACGATAACAATAAAAATGATGATAAATAAACACCAATTCATCCTAATCTTTTTGACTCTAAATCTATCACCAAAATAATGATAAAGGCTACTAAACTACATCAATTAAGTTCAAGTAGTACACCTGTACTGCAAAAATGTAGTGAGTGACACCAAACAAGTCTGAAATGTGAGAACAGAATCAATTATTTATTAAAAATGTATTCAAACTTTTTGGCGCAGTGAGAAAACAGTGCAAACACTGCCAAACAGCAAAACTTGTAGCAGCTTATAAAAATCACAAAGAAGTATACAATACAATCTGATAAATTAAGAAACAAGACAAATAAATAAAAGTTCACTGAAAATGAAATCCAATCAGTGATGAAAAAGTACCACCAGTGGCTGGAACATGCCACAAATGAGATACTAGTGCAAGTTTTCACATACGTAACACTTCACTCAAACATGGACAATGGACAAATGTTATAACAATCTGCAAACAACTATTTCTTCTGCTGGGTTGCAAAACAGTGCAAATGACAACATGATAAATTAAAACACAAACAAACAAAAAAACAAATTTCAACAAATTTCAATGAACATGTAAACACCGAATGTACAAGAATGTGGAAACGAGGCTCACGGGAATATCTGTATGTATGTACTTCTTTCAAAAAGAGGACAAGGTTCACACCTTAAGATTTTTCAGAAAGGTCAGAAAGGCTAGTATATTCACTGTGGTTAAGGGGGTGTGTAGGTGATTCAGTCACCAGATGACGCTGACAAAGTCCGAGCTCCTCTTGTGCAGCTTTGAGAGCCAGTTGCCTTTTCCAACTGTGCAACTGATTTCAGTTTGAGCCTAAAGCTGTTATTGTGCACCTGGATGACCATCCCCATTAAATATTATACTCATGAAGGTGTATGTTAAATGCACATGTATACATTAAAGGGACATTAAGATAATTACTCATCAATAATGTGCAGGTTATGCCTAAAGCAGGACAGCCTCGTCTAGTGGTTCAGGGTGACTGCTTTGACCACGCTGGCTCCACTGTCCTGGTCATGCACACCTGCTTGGCCTCGTCCAGTTTCCATTCCTGCAGAAATTGCTTCAAACCGCTCGCAATATTTTCACCTGTGTGGTCATCCAGGAGGCAACAGCTGTTCAAACTCCAGTCACTCGTTATGTAGTCAACGGTAAGGCTCATGTACGGCTCAGCTGCTCAGCTACTCCACATGTCTGTGGTTGAAGCAAAAAACTCCACTGTAGACAGCATTGTTTGTGACCCATCACGGCACTCTTCATACATCTTAGCCAAGGCTGCATTGGAAAAATACGTCCTTGAGGGCAACTTGTACCTAGCGTCCATTTTATGGATCATTCATTTGAATCCTGTCTTCTCCACAGTTTGGAGTGGCAACATATCTTTCGCCAGGAAAAACGCCACTGCCTCCGTTAGTTCTTTCCATTGTTTGCTTTGATAATCATCATCATCATCATCATCATCATCATATGGTGTGGAATGAGCAAATGCATCTGCAAGTTTCGTCAGAGTTTTTTTTTTTTTTTTTTACCAGAGGCTTTGGATGAATTTGACGCTGCTTCTGCATCCTTGCACATTTTCTGGCTTTCTTCATATTCTGGTTTGTGCTTGTGTTTGAGGTGGTGGAACAAATTAGTGGTGTTACTGTCCTTTGTACACACTATTTGTTTGCAAACCTTGCATGTTGTAAATTGCTGCTCCTCATCAGACTTTTTAAAACCAAACCAGTTCCAGATAACGGAGGTGGAGCCTTTTTTAGGAACGAGCTCCTCGCTGCCTGGCGTATCTGCTCCGCCTTCTGCCATTGCCAATTTGTCAATATCCCACACGTGTTGGGCTGCGAGTGTGTCGCACACATATATACATCATCAATGGGAATTTATCGTTTCTATCGTGGGATGATGTTTTTGATGATATATTGTAAACGATGAAATGTCCCACATCCCTATAACTCAATGCACCACCTCCTAATATTCATATTAGGACATAAACACATGTTTTGCTGACTTTTTTGGAAATTCTGGTTAAAATATATGCTACATTCAGCACATGGTTTCATTGAAATTCGTGTTTGTAAATACCTTGACCTTGACCTGCTATGTCTGTCAAGTCCACCAGCCATACCTGACCTAATTTGCACAGTGAAAACCAATTACAATAGGCTCAGTCAAGATAATGAGAATGCATTTTTGATATCAGAACTAAATGCAACAACACATCAGATGTCATTATCCAGACAGATCACAATATCAGGTGTGAATGGAGACAGTTTATGCATCTGGTCTTTACCAACACACGGGAAGACCTACATCACACCAGGCTGGCTGTGAAAAAACTGAGGTACCTGCTGACACCACCACCTGAACAGAAACAGTAGTGGGAGATGGATGAAAAGATGGAGGGCACAAATCAACAAGCTAATATAGTCAATTCAAAGGTCAGTCTTGGTTTTATGGTAGTTGACTACGATCAATCACACCGGGGTCTGACAAAGTGTGAGTAGGGTACCCCACAGTCAATGATGCATGGGGGACAGAGACACTGTTCTCATCATTTGTCAAATGACTACCAATGTGGCAATACACCAAAGTGCAATATTACTTTAAAGATCAACAGATATTAAACTGTATTTTCTACACATTATATAGATCTGCTCTGTAAAGGTCTGGCACTGCATCCTCTTTAGAATAAAAAAAACAGTACCACCAAAAACTATATATGTGTAATACATACATGATACGTGAAAGCCTTGTCTTTGGGTATACCAGTAGGATTCCTGTTGGACCAATGTAGACATAGCACTTCTACAATGAGAACAATCCTATACACCCACAAACTGTGAAGTGCAGGAATATTTACAACTTTCTAGCAAATGTCAACTAATCTTGCCAACAACCAAAATTCCACTAAGGAAAAATACTGGAAACATCATTTTGGCACCTAGATAGTTACTATTAAGTCATAGCTTTCAATGAAAATGACAGAGTTGGTCAGTTTAGATACAAAGTTTGACAGCTCATCTGTAAGTCACACACAGCTGAAATGGGTCGAGCAGAACTCAAAAGCTTAATTTTTCTAACATGGTCGCACAGATCACTCTAATAAGCTCGTTGCTTGTTGTGTGTTAGGTGGTAGTGGAGGTTGTCACCGGTGGGAACAGAATTATGACTATTAACATGGTGAGCAGAATCAGAACAATCAAAAGTGTCAGTGTTGTGATTAAACATTTCTTAAATATCTGGATAAAAGAAGTCACGACAGTGGTGACATTCTGAAGCTGTTGTGCAGGCCGATTGCAGAGTTGTCATTGTCTTTGGCATATGGCTATAGCCAATGAAACAGTTGCCCAAGAATTTTGACAGGCAGTTAAACTGCTGCAGCGTGTGTGCAGAATTGCAACAAGTGTTGCTGTCACTGCACTTCCAGACATTCCACACTCTGTTGAAAATAGACCTCCATGCCCTACATTGGTTTTCATGATGATGTGGTTGAGTGGCTACTGAGAAAAATAAAATAAGGGAGACTCACAACAGAAAATCAGATTTGTCGGCTGGCTCAGCTTATGTCTAACTATGAGTGATGAAAGACGCCTGTAATCTTCCCTTACCTTGCATAGTGTCTTCAATCACTGATCACCTCTCCCCTGTTCTCAATTTTGTCCGAAAGTAAAAATCAACTTTGTCCGCAGTTCAGAAACACCATGGATGATTGATTGGCGAAAACACTCGTTGTAATGGTCTGGGGGATTTTCGACAGCATATGGTCCATCAAATTTGGCAAACTTGTACACCATCCAAGCAAAGTCACCCATGCTTTCAGTTTTAATCTCTTCTCTCTTGTTACTTTTTCATCCTCTCTCTCTTCCAGTGACTCCCAGCCTTGTTCTGTCACTGTATCCAACACACTCTTATGATTGAGTGGTTATCTTTTTGTAACAACACTGGTGCAGTATTGCTGTCAAACCTACTTTGGTGGTGCTGTTGTATTAAACCATCAAGTCTTTATTTGTCTGAATGACTCTTCCTCTTTCCATTTATTTGACAGATATGATTTTTGACAGCATCATAGAGGCACTGAATAAAGTGGGCAGTTCAGTATTTTCAGGCCAATTTGTTTCACACGGTCTCATCAAAATAGAGTAGCACTCTACCTTGTTGCAGCGTGACTATTGACCCTTTAATTTAATCAACTGACACAAATCTGCATTCCTAAAACTCATGACCAACTGCCATTGACACATCAGTGAGCTCACACCATTTCGTCAGGGATGTAATTAGAAATATTTAGATTTTATTAACCCATTAAGAGATGTTCTTATGTCGGAGCGGCGTTTAGCTCAGTTGGTAGAGCAGCCGCCCCATGTGTGAAGGCTCAGTCCTTGCTGCAGGAGCCCAGGGTTTGAATCTGACCTGTAGCTCTTTCCCACATGTGATTCCCCATCTCTCTCTCCCCACATTCCTGTCACTCTTCAGCTGTCTCTATCAAAATAAAAGCTTGAAAAGGCCAAAAAAAATAATCTTAAAAAAAGAGATGTTTTAATGTTTAATTTAAAGCAATACAGTGTAATTTTTTCTACCATAAAATAATGATTGATGCTACACTGACTGACTGTAATCAGGGGAATGGTGCAGCTGTTATTCTCAGTCTTCCGCTCATAAGCCTATTCTTACACTTCGATTTTACACGAGAAGTACGTCATGTTTTACAACACTAAGTCATAAAATTATCATCTGCCCCCTTCCCTGGAAGAACTTTACAGTTCCCACTGCCTCAAGCCCAGAACATCATCCCACCCGGCCACATTTGGAATAGTTACCGTCAGGCAAGCGATACAGGGCAATTAAAACCCACACAAACAGGCTAAAAAACAGCTTTTACAGTATGCTAAGACAATCACTGAAATAACTCATGGACTGGTGCTCTGGTGTATATACTGTATGTTTTTTAAGCTGCTCTAACATTCTATGTTTTATACCTGCCTGTTTTTATGTACTGTACTTCCTACACTGAAGACGGCACTTAAATTCCATTATGCATTGCATAATGATAATAAAGATATTCTATTCTATTCTGAGGAGCTGTTGTGAAGCTCAGTTCGGTGGCTCTGGGCATCATCATCCTGGAAGTTTCACCTCTTTTGCCCCCAAAGATGTGGAGCATAGGTGGACTGAAGGAAGCCTAGTTGATCTGTAATGGCACCCATTTGTCAATCACAGCGGCCACATGTTTAATCCTGCATAACTCAATATAATCTGAACAGGTGAGTTGTATATAAATTCGCCCTCAGTACAGTTGTCATGAACGGGGAAATTAGCTATAGAGACCAAAACTGTTTTTTGTACCAGGCTGTAAACATGTTTATTTCTGCTGTGAAGTTGGACATTTGAACATGAGGACTGACTTGTTGTAGCCAGCCTCAAGTGGCCACTCAAAGAAGTGCAATTTTTTGGCACTTCTGCATTGGCTTCAGTTCACAGCCACAGAGGTTGCCACTTGGCCAATAGTTAAATAATCAATATCTCCTGATCCAGTCAATTTGAAGAATTTTTGCTCAGCCTCAGTCCAATCAGAAATCAAGATTTTTCAGTGACAAAGATGATACAAATAACAGACAAAAATATAGTGAGTTTGAAGGTGCTACCAGCCACTGCATCTACATGCACTACTGTTGCCATTTTGAAAAGATTCAGATCAAAATGTAGAAAAATCTGATGTTCAGATTATGTTTTTCATATAAAGCAAGTAGCATGTACTTGTAACAATTAGTTACAGGTACATGATTCAGGTCATCAGGCCTCATTTAGAGAAAGTGTGTGATATTATTGCATAATGTATGGCACATGCCCCTGTAATAGTACACTCTTTGCTGAGTAATAAAATAATCTTCCCCCTCACCATTGTGCTAAAAAGCCCCAGTGGCATTGTCCACCCTGAACAAGCTCACCTAGGTGTTTATGGTTGTAGTGTGTCTCCTGTGTGTCCTGTTGGTGAACAGGGTGAGAAGTCTCAGCCTCAGGGGACAGCTGCTGCTACCTGGCAGTCGACTTAATGGCCAAGTAGCACACAGGGAGTGATATAGGCACAGAGACATGGGTAAGGATCACAACACACAGTACTGCAAAGTTAATTATCTCACTGAGCAGCCAAACATCACACAGTGATCCAGCCCGCAGCCTGTTTCACACTGCTCTCTGTGGGATTATCTGGGCTTTGGTGGACTGAAATGCTTTCCGTTAACTAAGGCGAATTCTTCTTTTGATGCAGTTGATTGACCTGATTTGCAAAATCATGATTTTGTGTCATCACTTCACCTGCAAAGTATTCAACCTAACTTATCCAAGCACAAACCTCCAACAGCTCTTTGGCTCAAAGTCTTAATAATCCATGCGGTCACACACGTTTCCTGTGTCCTTTCAAAAGAGCAGAGATTGCATTAGGGCTGCAAAGATTCCTCGAGAACCTCGAGTAACTCAACTACAAAAAATGATCGAGGAATTTCCTCTGCCTCTAAGGTTTTCACACGCTTTCAACCCTGCAGCCTATACAACGGTGTGGCTAATTTATGGATTTTTACTGGCCAATGGGAGGCACTCTCTAGCAAGTAAATGCAAAAGTGAGACAGACGTGGGAAAGATTATTCGCCGAAGAAGACACTAGTTTTGATTTTGATCTTGAACTGTCATTTTGTGCATCACGCATCATGGAAAACACACAAAGAAATGCTCATGATTTCTTTTAAGCTTTTAAGTTAAAGACAATCAATCTGGTCAAGGAAGGAAATAGAGCTACTGCACATAATCTTGGCATCCCATGTTTGCCGTACTGCCGATTTTCAGGCACAGTTTAAAAAAAGCATGTCTTAAATTAAAACTAAAAATGAAAACCTGCAGGTTATATTCAAGTGCGGCCTATATATGTACAAAATTTATTGAGTGTGCCTGAAAGATCACACTCAATAAATATACACATATACAAACAAGGTGTCAAAACGACCGTCTCGACCGGACTGCTTTATCTTTTCTAACGGTCTTGCCAAAAAAAAAAAAAAAAACGCCAAAAACCAGGCCCAAAAAATGAATGGGTGTGTATTGTTAATTATTAATTATTAATTTGAGAAGAGAAATTTCCAGAAGGGCAGGGAGCATCTGCTCTTTACCTGACGACCCAGGCCTGGTCCACAGGACGAGGAAGGCCACCGTCATTTCGGTTTTTGGTTTCCGGCACACCTTATAGGCTATTTTTGGCCACCTTCGAGGGGCTTCATTCAGAGATTTACTGTGCGTCTCAGTGGGAGAGAGAGTGCATGTGCGCACCTGTGACTAATTACTCTGACCTGCAGCTGACCCTGGTTGCTTGGCAACCTCAAGCCTGCCTTTGACTAACTTTGTTGAAGTCTCTGTATGATATCAATGACTATCAAAACTACATTTTTAATGTCAGCCATTTTATCCTTCTCTCTCGCAGACACAGACAGACACATAGAGACACAGACAGACAGGGCAGACACATAAGCGCACACACATAAGCGCACACACAGACAGACAAGACAAACACACATGTGCACAGACACACACACGACAAAAGTCTTTCAAAATAAGAGTCCTTTCAAAATAAAGGACTTTGTAAAACTCTCTCATTAACGGACACAAGACCACACAAGTACGCACAAGGACCAAAGCTCTAGAAACAGTGCTGGGCTGTGCATTGATTTTGGCATGTGGCCCACGGGAATTGCAGGCCATTTGACACTTTTAATTTTGGCATAATGCCCACTGTAAGATGTTTGCTGTGCTGTGGTGTCAAATGACGACTAATTCTGAGCATCACCAACACCTTTATATTTGCTATGTTATTACATTTGCAGTAATTGTGTCAGCAGGAGGTGAACACCGACAGCAGTGTGCGTCAGTGTTGCTGATGAATGTGCGTACTTCCAAGATTCAAAATCTGTCCTCTCTGCCATCTTGCCGTCGGTTCGAAAACACTCACACACACACACACACACACACACACACACAGGTAACGTAGGTCAGCAGGGCAGAGAGACATCATCAGTGCTGTGCCTCCACTGGCACATCTGCAGGTGGCACAGTATTGTCTGACAAAAAACAGGCTGCAAACAGTCGGAATTTTTCTTTCCTTATCCAGAGAAATTCTTAAAGCAATGGATTACTTTTTAAAAAAAAATATTTTGTAACACGTTACCCACAACACTGTTCAATACACACCAACTCTAACTTACTTTACAGCATCAGTCTTTTGAACAGTGTCAAAAATGAGAAATGTCCCTTTGGGATTAATAAAGTACCCTTGTAGTCTGTCTGAATCAATTGACAAGAACCATTGTAAGGCATGCTCTATGTAGAATATGAGTGTTGAATATTAATTCATTCATTTATTTTATATTCCCCGACCACCATTGCTGTAATACGCCCATAGTAAAACTAGAAGAGTTAAAGAAAAACCGGTGGTCTTGATTTATCTATCTGTATCTATATATCAATCAATACATAATATTACTAAGCATGCCAGATGGAAAAAAGACCATTAATAGGGGAGGATTATGTTACGGGGTCATTTGCTAATATAGTAGATATATTCTATAAGTGACTGGTCAAACCTGTTCAATGAATGCTTAATGTGGAATGCCCTGATGTGCTTAAAGGGCCTAAAAATAAGAAGGACTGAAAACATTTTTTTTTTCTGTATGCACCAGTAAATTTCCTTGGAATCTTACATGGTAGTGTCTCGCTCTCCATCCAACCATCCAGCCATTAATCCATCCATTGTCCTCTGCTTATCTTGGATCAGTTCGTGGTAGCAGCAGGTTTCTTATTCTTCAGTTATTCCTCTCCCCAACATTTTTCAGATCCTCTTGGGGGAAGGTGTTCCTCGGCTAGATTGGGTATGTAATCCCTCCAGAAAGTTCTGGGTCTGCAGCGGGGGGCTCATCTCAGTTGGACATGCATAGAAAACCTTCAGAGGAAGGTGCCACCATTTGACATGAAGAGGCAATGGCTCTACCTTGAGCTCCTTACCTTTTCGGCCTCTTAAATTCCAAAATCTCATTGATTCCATCACTACCCGAAGCTCATGACCTTGGATGAGGGTTGGAACGTAGATTGAACAGAAAATGGAAAGTTTTGCCCAGCTCCCTCTTCACCACAATGGTGTCGTACAATGTCCACATTACTGCTGGTGCTGGACCAATCCGTCTGTCCATCTCACAATCTATTTTACCATCACTCCTGAAGAGTACCCCGAGAAACTCTAGGATTTAGCTACTCCTTCACTTGAGGCAGCATTTCATTCTCAACCTGTTGGGAGCAATTAACAATTTTTCAGCAGTAGAGGACCGTGGCATTCCTTTTTCTTTCTTACTTCTTTTTCACCTATAGGGCTAATTATCCAACACAAAAATGTTTTCTCGCAGCTACCTTTGTAATTTTGGATCTTAGTGGTCCCAGGAAAATGAATTACCAGTTGCTAATATTTATTGCTGGTGGGACCTGTTCTTTGCAGCAAAGGTCTTCTTCTTCATTCAGCAAAGCAGTGAGCATAACACCACCAGTTCCCTGACGTACATTGCCTTTCTGCCTCCATTATTTCTCCTCTTCCATTTGATTTAGTGGCTTACCTGTGGTTGACAAAATACAACTCACCATCAGATTGAATTGACATACGATCGTCCTTATTACAATCCATGGGGTAATCCGCTGTTGCAATTACTTGTTTGTGTTTCCTTTGAAGACAGTATTACCACAGTGAAAGCCAGCCTTACACATGTTAACAAACCTGAGGGCTACTGTCTATGTTTACTTTCAGTCAGTCTCAGAGAAGTGACTTGATGACTGATGTAAAAATCATATTTATTGGGGATGCTGTAAGAGTTCTGTTTCCCTGAATCTTTACAACAGGGGAGGCGAGTGCAAAGTTAGTATGATTTAAGTCAATTAGCCATATTTGTGGGAAATAGGCAGGTTGAAATGTACTAGTAAATTTCTTTAATGCGTCCATGAGTTCACCTAGGAGCTCTAACCATACCTAATCCAACCAGTACCTAAAAGAACCACAAAGACAAAACAAGACTTGTCACACGGCTGTCACTGCTATTATGCAACATTTTAGAACTTTATGTCTTTAGATTTGAACTTTAACAGCTAGTTTAAAAATACCATATGTTACATTGTCTACAAAAGACATGGTGTTAACATAATAAGCCAACATCTTACACATCTGAACCCATCAAATCTCCATTAAGAATAGCCATTACTGGCCAAAAAGGGGCGAGATAATTGGCTCACATGATATCGCTCATTAGCTAATTAACTGTCCATTAAAGGTGCCATTAGTGTGATCCCTTTAAGCTAAAGGTGTAGCAGCAGAGAGGAGAGCACTCATCATTGGAACTGGGGAAGCAGTCATTACAGCAATGTTACAGTGATGCAGCTCACTGCACTCGGCAGTAAGATGAAGATACAGCTGTGTCATACCTCATGTCATTAGGCCACAAACTGAACTGTTTTCCAAGTATGCTGGTCTGGTCCAAATTATGATTTGGTGGACTGAAAAGTGGCAATTATAAAATGTCACATAAATTACATGGACTGACGGGCCAGTTAATGTGCCAGGTATTGTGAGTCGGCACGACTAGGTTGGTTAAGAGCCTTACAACGGGGGACGGGAAGAGTTAACACTTTTTTGGAAAAAAAAATCCATATCAGCTTTCCATTAGTTACTTTTTATACTTCTCTTGACACATAACACTAATGCAAAACATCATTAAAAGAAATGAAATTCACAAGGGATCTAAACCTGTCTGATATCTAACACGTAAAGAGATCTGTGCCACTCTATACAGGGGAAATAAGACTTTTGTTGACAGAATCATAATGCCTTCATCTGAGTGAATGTAGTTCAATGAGAATATGATAAACATTATTTGAATATGATATAAAAATGAAGGAAAATATAAAACCAACTAATGCAGGCATGTCCAAAGTCCGGCCCAGGGACCAATCACAGCCCGCGGTCAGATTTCATGCGACCTGAAGCTTCATTTTTATAATGTATTTTTTTCTAGCCTGCTAGGATTGTCAGGCACTGTATGGCTGGAAGAGCCTGTTTTTTTGGTTGACATAATGAAGCATTTGAACCTTTAAGGACATAACTGCTGCTGTTATATATCTGCAGATGTGACACAAAATATTACTCTTCTCTTTAACAAAATCATTCAGAAAGTAAGAGTGAGACGTTTTAAACTTAAATGTTAACAGACTTTGCATTAATCATAATAAATCATGTTTAGAATGAACATGAGGTTCAGATTTGTGTCTTCATGCAAGTTTAACATGTTTCATAATATTTATTCTAGATACTTGTGACAATGAAAACAAGACTGTTAGAGAACAGTGCATTTGTATGTAACTTTTATTGGTAATTTTTTCACTTTTTAAATGTTATTATTGGCCCCAGAGCATGTCCACATTGTCAAATCTGGCCCTCTTTTTGGCCACCCCTGAACAAATGCAAACTGATTTGATCAATCATATGTAACTCCTATTCTATGAATTAAGACTAAAACGCTCTCCAACACCTACCGTACTGTTTACCTTTCAATAAAAGGGGCCTGAGTTCATATGAATTCCAGTAAGTAGTAGTTCTATTTAATATCTGTGTTCCTTACCACAACACCTTCAAGAATTAGATAAATCAAGGACACAAAACCACTGTACTTTAAATCCAATTTGTATTGTATCAGGTATTTATTTATCAACCAAATGAATCTGAAAATAATGTAAAAATAAATAAAATGTTTTTTTTTGTTACAGTTTGTAAATTCTGTTTTTTGTTTCACAAATATCTAGATTTTCATTAAGTACCTTCAGTTCAGTCTTTAAACCTTTAACTCGTACATTTAGTTACCAAATTGATTCTGTTACAATCAGTTAAACAAAAATGTATCTATAACCCTTTAAGTTGGCTTCATCAAAAATAACCTTGAATTTGATCCAAAACTTAATTGCAATACCTTTGTGAACTTGTTTTACAGTAAAACATGAATTGGAATACCACAAATATACAACAAATACACAACAAATACCACAGATAAAATAAGCCTATAACCCAAAAAGAGCTGGCAAAGCCAAATACACAAAATAAACATTGCAGGCTTCATACTTGCAGTTTTCCGGTGTTTCTTCACTCAGTCAAAACAATATGGCGTGTAGCGTGAGGCAGGGATGAGTCAGCAGGATAAACAGCAGCAGACGAACAAACCAGCCAAAGAAGAAGAGAGGAATAAAGGCCTCAGTTGAGCGCCATCATCCTATGAAACACTGCAGCCAGCACGGGTCTCACTCTTGTTCGCTGTCTCCTTCAATAGCTTAAAGTCTACTAAATGTACATGCCATCACTATTTTTAGGGGAAATTAGCACTAGCAGGTTAGCAGAACAACTAAAAAGATAAGCTAACATGACAATAGCCTTTCACCAATTGAATAAACGTCATTAGCCGTGAGCTGGAAACTAGCGACACACAATGTACCTTACTGTAAGTACACATCACAGCTGATATTTACCTTGGAAGATGAAGTCAAAGTACTTTTCTGAAGAAAACTGATCGTCAGCTCCAAGTTAAAAGTACATTTTAAATTTGATCTCCCCTCTGACTGACAACACTTTCCACGTGGCTTTCCTCTTGTCCTCCAAAACCTGACTACAGCAGGTGGTTTGATAGACATAACTATCAAACTCATTGTTGGAAACTGTTCAAAGAGCAGGCACTTTAAAAAATACAGTACAGGTGATTAGATGAATCTATCACCGTATGAGGGCAAACTTTAACCACATATGTTCTGATATAACTGATGCCACATCTGTCATTGTTGTTTTCAAGTGAACTTCTCAAATGCAATGGTAAATGGACTGTATTCATAGAGCGCCTTTCTAGTCTTTCAACCACTCAAAGTGCTTTTAACACTACATATCTCATTCACCCATTCACACACACATTCATACACAGATGGTACTGGCTCTGCAAGGTGAAAACTGCTCATCAGTAGGAGCTAACCATGCGTACACATTCACACACCTTGTCTTGCTCAAGGATATTTCAACATGCATCAAACCACCGGTCATCTAACATAGCTGCCAGTAGTTCCTCATAGGACCCTATGGCAAAATGCAATATTCCTCTGAAACTGTGACTTCATCTCATTCACTCATTCTTGTTCGTTCATTAACAGACTTTAACAGAATAGAGACAATAAATGAAATAAAGTGTATTGTGTTGGTTTGTCACTGTGCCAATGAAAACATCATTTGAATTCATGTTAGGACCCTGCAAGCAATAACGCATGATTAAAAACAGCTTCATCCTCATCATCTTTAGAGATAAGCAAATGGATTAAAGTGCTGACAAGCTACATTAATCAAATGTCAGATGTGACAAGCTTAAACTATTAAGTGAACTTGTTATCTGAAAGATTAATAGACATTAATAAGTTGTCAGTTCTTTCCTGCTGGGCCATTAATATTTTTCGGTCAGATCAAATAGACTACTGTATATCATTTCACTCTTTGAATCATATGTTATACCATACCTAACATCTGCAATCATCCTGTCCTATATGGAAAACTATTCAGGCTACTCTTTCTACAGTGCAATGAACTGTTGGCAATATGACAGTGATGGTCAGACTTTAATATCTGGTTGTATTAGGTTACAAATCAGTGTTGCAGGTCTGTAGGGCAATATTAGATTTTTATGATTTTTTTCTTAGTGCTTTGGTTTATCAGGTATTTCATTTGTTGGATTCACCAACAACATTCAGATTTTCCATTCACATATATTGTATCTTAGTGTTTTATTTTGTAATTCTCCCCTCTTCCTGTGTGCAACTTTACTTCCTGCTGTTGTTGCATTTCCCGACAGTTTTGACTTTTCCATCCTGATTAGTTTCACCTCTGTCTTGTTATCCTGTGTGTATGTGTCTGTGTCTGTGTGTTCTTTGGTTTCAGTGTCAGTTCGTCTTTGTCCTTCAAGCGTTGAGAGGGGTTCCGCTTGTTTTTGGACTGCCACTTTGTTTCTCTTTTTTTGAACATTGCCTGTTTTATAGATTTTGGACCTTGGACTGCCACTTGTGTTTGTTTGCCTTTGTTGGACTGCTTTTTTGGTATTGACCGTTTCCTGCCTCATCAAGCCTTTTGTTCATTGACATTTGCAATTAAACCATTGTTCTGCATCAGTTCTGCCTCTGTAGTCTGTATTTGGATCCTATTCTTCATGTTCCTGGTTACCCTGCGTGATATATGTGTGATACATCTATCATGATGTGTTACTCCTCTTTTGGAAAAAATGTGAATTGGCCAAATATATATTGAAAAATAAATAATAAATAATAAAAAGTATAGAATGAGTACTTTATTGATCCCTCAGGGGAAAATTCTGTTTTCACTCAAGTAATTGCAGGCATTTTTACCTGAAATATACACACACACCAAGGGCATGATGGGCAGCCACACCGAGTGGCGCCCTGGGAGCAGTTAGGGGTTCAGTGCCTTGCTGAACCTCCACAGTGCAACTCCACAAAGCCCAGGAGGTGAACTGGCACGCCTCCAGCTACCAGTCCACCTTCCATACTTTGGAACTGGAGGGTGGCCGGTTCAAGTGCAGTATGGACCAGAGCCGTCCCCTGTGTTGTTTACCACATAGCATTGTGTTATGGAATCAAAAAGGAAAGGAAGGAAATGATTGCTGTTTAACAAAATTGCTCTGCCTCAAAGGAATATTAACTGTCATGTGCTACTTTAATGTTTCATAAGCCAAACTTCCTTTTCTGTTTCACCTTCTGAAACCACCCACAAAATCTGTCCTTTTAAAAACTAAAATGAGCTAAAAATAATGTGATTTTTTTATTCATCACGCTGCAACAACAAATTTTGCATTTTTAGAAAGATTAATTGTCTTTGAGGTAAATCACAACCTCAGATTTAATCCATGACATTATGTGCAGTCCCGCCTCTGCCACCTAACAGCTATTTCTGTTTGGACATTTTAATATGGGGACTTATGGAGATTGACACATTCTGTAGCCAGACTCAAGCGGAAGCCATGGAGGTTCCTGCTTGACACTGTAAACTCGGTACCAACACGAACGAGACAGAGTCACTTTAGGAATCACCAGGGCACCAGAGCAGTTTGGCCACTGCTTCTACTTTTTCAGCCAAGGTCATGTGATGTTGTGTCCAATGATTGCTAGACATCAAAAAGTACAGAAAGCTTATTGCCCACCATATGCCACCGTCATCTCAAGCGTTATTAATACATACTGCACACAATTTGGCTGATGAACTCCCTCAGGTTGTTTCAGAGTGGAGGATTAAAGACAAAGTGGCTCCACATGTGAGCAACAAAGCAGGAAGCATTAAAGCTGCCTCTTAAAGAAGCAAATGGGATTAAAGAAACTCCATCTGAAACACGATGTGATAACACAATAGCACTCCAATCTGACATTACTAAAGAGATTTTGAGGAAATGAAAGGTGCTATCATCTCCATCTCAGCACTTGTCAATCCCACATAAGTGACGAATGGGAGATGATTCAGGTGATGTGTTATGTTCACTGAGGAAATCAAAGCAGAAAGATCAGCAGTCACTGTGAAAGTGCAGGCAAGCAGGTCCACAGCTGTCAGCATACTTTCCTCTCCAGCCAGGGGAGCAGGAGCACCATGGTCCAGACAGAAAAGCTGTGTTGGGTGCTGTAGAGAAGCTTATAGACCCTCAGGATTTGCATTGTCTATTACTAGAAGTTTTGGCATAATGGTTGAACTGAATTAAAACTGAGTCCTCTCATTTTAAATGTCCTGCAAATGGGAAAAAAGTCTTTTAAAATGATATTTTCAGTTGTAAGACTGAACTTTGAAGTCCTCAGTACTGAGCAGTCAACTGCAATCCTGTTACTGCCTGGTACTGACCACTGGAGTCCGGTGTGTCTTTACAGTTCCACTGCAATTCTGTCAATGAGCATCCTTCTGATTTTGGCTACAGAACACTACTGCCAGATTGTGTTGTCATTGACTAACTAACATGCCAGAAATTCTGATAATTCTGATCAGCCCAAATGTGAGGTACTTGTACTTTAAGTAACTACTACTTTAAAAACTCTCAAAGCAGGCCGTTTTTACTTTTAATTATTGAAGTACATTTTCCTAACCATACGTGCTTCTACTGAAGTAACATACTCTACTTAAATTCAAAGAAGTCAGGACTCTGTTTAATAAAGGATCTGGATACTTCCTCCAGCACTGGTTGCATTGCCATCAAAAGCAGCGTGCAAGCGGCGCAACTGCATTGAACTTTGTGGTTCTTAAGGGCATCATGCTTTTTTTTTTTCTCTAACTGAAAATACCCTGCCTCCAAAGAAGTGTGGACACTGCAAAATGTAAATTTAGCCGGAGGACACAAAGTCCATGATTTCCAAAAACAATTTGACCTGCACAGCACACTTTTCAACTTTCTGTCAGTCCATTTCAGATGAGCTTGGGTCCAGAGAAGTTTCTAGATGTTGGTGGTGTGTGATGAGCCTTAACTTCATTTGTATGTTAACGATTAACTGTGCTTATTTCTGGTTTTCTAAAGTGTTCCTGAGCTCATGCAGTAATATCCTTTACAATCATGCCAGTTTTTAATCAGTGCTGCCTGAGGAATCATAGGTTACAGGCATTCAACATTGGTTTTCAGTTGCAACCCTCGTGCAGAGATTTCTCTGGACTCTCTAAAACTTTTAATAATATTCTGGATTGTAGATGGTGAAATCTATAAATTTCTTGCAATTGTGTGTTCAGAAGCATTCCTAAACTGTTGGACAACTTGCAGTTTCACAAAGTACTGAACCTCGTCCCATCATGGCTTGTGATCAACTAACCCTTTTGAGGACACCCATTTCACACCTAATCATGATACTACTGTTTGAACCTGTGGAAGGTTTCACACAGGTGTTTTTGAGCATTCCACAACTGTCACACTTTTCTTTCACATCACATCCACAATGAATCTGGATATAAGGTGTATATCTACAAAAATCAATCAGTTGGTGATCAGTTTGAACATTAAATATCATCTTGTGATGTCTTACATTCAACTGAATCTGTATTGTGGGTTTCCAAAGGGAAGAAAGTGCAGCACTTCAAACCCTCTGTTTGAATGCACAAACATTTCATCAGTGTGGTACCGTGTGACATTGGGACAACACAGCTTTTCAAAGCTGAAATAACGACTTTCTTACATTGGTGTCTCAGGATAAAATAGCTGTTAGTATAGTGTTCAAAAGGATGATGCATCTAAGATGAATTACACAGATCTCACTGCTGAGTTTGTTGCCAAGAAAGCAAGAAAAGTGACTTTTACATAATTCATCCCATTTAGCGTAACATGGGCCCATGTTATTTATTTACTCGGCAGGACAGGATTTCTCAAATGTGCCAACATTACTGTCTGCCTTTTTGGCTTTCAGTGAAACTGATAAAATGAGAGTACCATATATACGTGGTCTGTTGTACATAATGTTGGTAGTTGAATGTAGTGTAGTTTAAATGTGCTGCAGAAGGTGATGCTGTCTCTCCAGTGTCCAAAAATGTCTCTTATAGAGGTTGGTGGTCACAACCAGAAGGGGGGTAATTTTGAAGGGTCAACAGGACACTCGAAAACAGTGTATCTATGTTAAAGGTCCATCAATTATATTTGAAACTTTTCATCTTTAAATTGAATCCACATTACAGCCAGATAACATCAACTATCTCTCCTCAGTTCCTGGAAAGCTCTGCTCTGCCTGGAGTGAAAAGTTATGATATCTTTTAATACTGAAATAGTACAAATTTCTCTTCAGCTGCCATTACTTTCACTAGAAAACACAGCAAAAGTCACCCTGCATCAATAAGTAAACAACAGAAATGTTAACCAAGTGTGGTGTGAAAGTGGAAAACCCTGTTAGTGTCTGCCTTCAGCCTGGCAGGGCTTTTCCCTGGGTGCATCACCTGCTTCTACCCTCAAACCCCTCAAAACCATCAGGAAGTCCCTATTGATAATAAGGCTGCCTCTATCTTCACTGCAAGTGACAGTGGATATAAATATCAGCTGTTACCAACTGTAAAGCTTTTCTGTGAAATGAGCATCTTTCGTGTTTCATTCAAGGCGGTGCTGCACAATTCTGTCTTGAAAGTTAAAAATAGGCAGAATTGTACATTGAAAGCCCTGAATGACGGAAATCTCATAACCCAGAAACCTTAAAGTAGAATCAGTAAGAGACAACATCCAGGCACAGATTTCATCTAAACATCTGGTTCGATTACACACATAAGACGAAGTTACACTGACTATCTGCTCAAAGGACACGATCAGAGAATAATGGTGTCTCTCACTCCACAGGGCTATAAAGATGATTCAGCAGGAGCTACGCCTCGCCACAGTTCTCTCTGTCTCTGTCTCTGTCTCTCTCTCTCTCTCTTTCTCTCTCTCTGTCTCTCTCTCTCTCTCTCCCCATCTCACCGTCAAGGGCCATTGCTTCTTAATCTGTACATTAAAGACACATTGAAGCCTTATTAGTTCTGGACACATTTCCACAGGCCTACCTTCAGATGTGTAAGCGGCTCCAGCCTCATGATTTCCATTCATTACTCTCTGCTACAGTCCACTCCAGTCCACTGACTGACATTTGGTCCAGATACTTGCAAATGCAGCTCACGTTTGAAATGATTAGTGCAGGCCCAATCATGTCTGGAAGATGAATGTCTGGTTTGAAGGTAAAGATCTTACTTGAAGCAGAGTGTACTTAAAGAAAAAGTAAAAGTAGCCCTGCAGTAAAATGGCTCCTGATAACTGCTCTGACATTGTTAGATTTTGACTTCTCATCCTTTGATGTTACAGCGCCATTTTACTGTTTCTGCTGCTTGAGGTGCATCTATTCTTAACTTTAGTTCAGTCCACCATTTTCTAACATAGGGGGTGGGGCACGCCAAGGGGTCACAATATAGATAGATAGTGTACTTTATTAACCCCTTGGGGAAAACTCCTGTTTTAGATCCCATCAAAGGCAAAAGATGAAGTAACTCAAACCTTTGGCTTCCTTTATTTGTTCGATACCTCACACTGATGCTTACTGTGAAACTCACAGTAATTCAAATACAGCAAATGAATTGCACAATAAAGCACGATAATTACTATGTACTGTACTGTTTACACTAGAAATGCCGTAACTCTAAAATACAACACAGTAATCTCCAAGTAAATTTTTGTTGTTGACGTAACAGTGTTTTAACTGTAAAATAAAACACAGCCATTTACCGTGTTTAGGTTCAGTTTTTCAGGACTCATTAAATTCTGATTCTGTAAACCATCTGGGGTTTCCTGTTCCTATTCAGACAGAACAACCCCTCCACCCACCCAAAAAAAAAAAAAAAACTTACTGAAATGAAACTGTAGCTCGTCATAATACAAACACATGCTTCAATGAATGCATTCATTGTTTATGTTTCAATGGAACAAAACCTGTGGGAAAGCCACAGGAGCCTCTCACAAGTGTTCACGTTGATATCTGACTTCTTCTAGTCTTGCTGTAACCGTTTACAGTATGTGCTTAGCTTACAAATGACGTTAGCATTCAGCTTCACTCATTTGGGGCGGAAGCAAGAGAAATCAGCATTGTAGCTGTTTGAGAAATCCCATTCCTGATTCTTGTTTCTCCTTGATTTAAAAGTTGCAGTTGAATATTAGACTTAATTTACTTTTTGGGCCATAGACAGAAAAAACAACGCTTGAGCTTACCCAAGATGAGTGCGACCTGTAGTGAGATGTCACTGTTGATTAGACTTAGTTTCAAAGACACTAGCAAAGCAACAACCATGAAAAAGCTGAAATGATAGGACAGACTATCGTGTATAACTGTCTATAAGTATAACTCAGTTTTTTAGAACCTCAGTCACTATCTTGTTATTATGATTATAATGGTGAGCCAGAAACATCTGCCAAACTAGCCATCACTGGTTTTGGAGCTTGTGTTTGGTTGTGTTCACTGGAAAGGTATGCAGCTCATAGTGTTACCTGTAACACATACTTGCTATTGGCTACTACAACTACTGTGACAAGCCCCTCCCTATCTGCCTATTTTTACAGGAAATACATAAAAATTATGTAGTAATTTAAAGAAAATAAAAATAATATAGAAAAATCATCTGAATCATCTGAAAGACATAGAGAGGAGGTGAAATCAGCCCTGAGACATGTCTGCACGAAGCCTTAAAAAAAGGAAACTCATGATGGACTGCTTCGACAGACTGTTAAAAAATGTGTCTTTATTATAATGGCATTGAGCTGTGACCTTTTCATTATCTGATATTTCTCTAGACAATCTGGACTAAGCTGGTGGAAGCTTTTCATTGGCCAGTTTCTATCCTTACGTTACTTGGCTTTGAGGTCTCCAGCAGTATTAATTGTTTGGCTTTGGTTGAGAACAGTACAGTAGGTGCCAGTCTATCTCAACACTGTGGGGGCCAGGGTCAAAGAGACCTACTGCTGCCTTCTTAGACATTATAGATAGCTTGCCATTGACATTCCAATCTGCGTAAACAGACATCTGTGTCTCCAGACTAGAATATGTTGACAATGACACCTGCATGGGTAAAAACATTCTCTTTGGCTAATTCTGGGTGTATAGTATTTGTTGTTATCTTGGGGTTTAAAGTCTATCCACCAGCATGAGTTGGGCAGAATGTGAGAGGCACTCTCATCAGGCACTTCTGATGTACTATGAGAGTGTCTCTAATTATCCTTGGCCAAGCATCAATAAATAATACAGCATAAGACATCAGAGGCTCCTGAACACTTTCTTCCTTCCTGACCTCACCATTGACCTTTGACTTCAGCAATTTCTCCACAACAGCAGGCCCACACATGTAATGCCAAAACTGTCAAGTAATTTATTATGAAGGACCCTCAAAGGTGTTTTTTTTCTTCAAAATCAGATAATTTGATTGTATGAATATTCATTCCAGACATTCTCTGTAACCACTTATCCTCATCAGGGTCACGGGCATTCTGGACATGAATGTCATAATTTAGAGTTTGGTTTTCTGTCATAGTTTTTACATTGTTCAAATCAATTTTTTTCATTTTTTTAAAGCTCACACAGCAGACTGATGAACTCATTACACTGTACTTTCATCTGCTGTACAGAATTTTACGTGTAAAATTTCACAAAAACAGCCACAGTGCAGTTACAAGAATTTAGTTGTTGTCACAGTTCGTTCAGGGCACTGTCATATACTTCTTGACAGATAAGTATCTGCAGCTGCATGGAAAATATGCAACAGCAATGTTCTTTTCCTGAAGACGTTTTAATGTTGATCATGACTGTTTTTTTCAGTGAGTCTAGGATCAAGTTTTGCTGCCTGACACAAAGCCAATGGATCTGTCAGTCAGTTGTCAGTGTCAGGTGTTGGGCATTGGCGTGTAAAGCTTGGGCCTTGGGTGAGTTTAGTCATTTTCAGAGGAAATCTGTCTGTAGTGTGCTAGTCCTGTGTGTCTTTTTCTTTGTACTTTTCTTTGTAACGTTAGCCTGTATTAAAAAAAGAGTTTGCCTTCTGAGGACATACACTTATCAAACCTATGCATCAGAGTCTTGTTTTCCATGTGTTGAATACAGAAAATGACATGCAGGTGGAGATGATGAGTAATTAGCAATGTAATTTGTTTTTAGATGAGTAATGTGGAATGAGTAATTGATCGATTGGAGACAGGGATAGCCTAATTAGGGTGCCAAACTTATGGTCAGTAATGATCAATTAATGGAACAAGTATTACATTTAACCTTGTTTGATGGTAATGATATATCATGGAGATTATTTCAGTGAAGACAAGTATGTATCCATTTGATTAGCTGGTTTTCACATGATTTATCATGATTTATCATGTTCAGAGCTGATAAATTCCTGTATCATGAAAAGGACCTCTTCAAATACAGACACACATCAAATAAAAGAATTCAAGAGAATATTTCCAGTTGTGTTTTGGTGAAGGCACTTAAGCTGTAATTACATAATTCATTATTTTAATAATTTAAATGAGGGCCTTATAATACTAGTCTATGCAAATAAGAATAATGTACATGCCTCGCTAATAGAAAGACACTTCTACCATAAAGTATCTTGAGAGCACATGTTCGTAGCTTCTTCTGCTCCAGCGGGAATGAAAGTACTAAATGTGACAGTTTAAGTACGCTCTCTGTGCTGATGTACAGAGAACATTTCTATGTAATTATCCAACTTAATATCTCCCACACTGATCCACGCTAATGTGGGATCTGACAACACGGCAGATATGTTCTGTTATCTCCCATATGTTGAGGGTTGATCACAGAAGCCATTGGAGAGTTGATGTTTACTCTGAAATAGGGCAGAAGCTCTGGGAATCAAACTGTTTCTCCTCCTGGTTTAAGGCTACGCTTCTGCATCGGCCTCTGTCTAAGATTAGCATCTCCTATATGTTGAGTTTAGAGTCGAAAAACCATCAGAGATTTTGTTGTTTACATTTAGATGGAGTCATGCCTCGAGGGATGTTAGTCTTTCCTGCCTTTCTGGCCTCCATGCTATCAATATCTCAATTTTACTGAACAAACTTTTCAGTCTCTTTGGGGGGAAATCACTGTAGGTCATAGATGATTCTAGATCAAAAATAAACCACATGTTAGTTGAGATGTAATATGTTCCAATATATGACCTCTGGCATGATACAAACATGTATCTATTCCAGAGAATGTGCTCTCTAACTGTAGTGCTTTATATTGCTATTATAAGTCAAGTTTTATTTCAGTTTAGTTCTCCTGGCTGTTTCTTTTATTGTTATCTATCTGGCTTATATGTTCTGTCCTTGAGTAGCAGAAATATAGGGTTAGTAGCCAAAACATTCTTGTATGGTAGTGTATTGCTGCTATTAATGTGTGATTGTGTGAGTGAATGGGTGAGTGAGTGGCAAACTTGTCACTCATAAGTGCTTTGAATAAAAGCCCTATATGAATGCAGCCATTGACCATTCATGTTGCAGAGAGGGCTAAGAGCGTGTAGTTGTTACTCAAAGGGAAAAATGTTTTATATAGAATCTGAATGAAATGTTAAACTGATGTAGAATAACTGAAAACTCCAAGGATTTACAAAAGTTTTAAAGAGTGCAGTGACCTGTGTGTACTCATAAATCTCTCTCTGTAAACACTGTTTGAGCTTGATAATAAAATACACTTCCAGTAGTCAATGTCAAGGTAGTACACTACAGACCCTTTCCAATTTGAATATCATAGAAAAGTATTTCCATAATTTCATTCAAAAAGTTAAACTTTCATAGATTATAGATCCAGGGCCCACAGTTTAAACAATTTCAAATATTTATTTGTTTATTTTTACATAATTTGGGCTTCCAGCTTGTAAAATCCACAAAAACAGGAATCATGAAATCCTCTAAAACATTCTGGTAGACTGTTGCGGTGACCTTGGATTTAAGAAAGCAGAGTTTACCAACACCTGCACTAGACATTGCACCCCAAATCATGACTGACTGTGGATATTTCACACTGGAACTCAAGCAGCTTGGGTTCTGTTCCTCACCTGTCTTCCTCCAAACCCTTGGACCTTGATTCCCGAATGAAAGGCACACTTTACTTTCATCAGAAAAGAGGACCTTGGACCACAGTCCAGTCCTTCTTCTCCTTGGCCCAGTTGAGACACTTCCTACATTCACTCAGGCTCAGAAGTGCCTTGACCCAAGGAACCCGACAGTTGTAGTCCATCTCTCGGATGCGTCTGAATGTGGTGGTTTTTGAAGCTGTGAATCTTCTCTGTTTGATAATCTGCTGAAGCCCACAGTCATGGATGCTGGTGCATCTTCTCCTGCCACATTTTGCCCTTCCACTAGACTTTCCATTGATATGCTTGGACACAGCACACTGTGAACAGCCAGCCTCCTTAGCTATGAACTTTTGTGGCTTACCAATGATGGTCTTCTGGCCACTCAAGTCTGCAGTCTTCCCCATATTGAACCGAACTGAGACAACTGAAGCAAATAGAAACAATTTAATGACACCTGGGGAAACCTGTGCAGGTGCTTTGAGTTTAGTAGATGATTAATGTGTGACACTCAGTTTAAAACATTCATGCCCCCCAAAATCTGGGCTGATTCTAATTTTTGGGTTTTACGAGCTGGAAGCCCAAATTATGTAAAAATAAACAAATAAATACTTGAAATTGTTTAAACTGTGGGCCCTGGATCTATAATCTATGAAAGTTTAACTTTTTGAATGGAATTATGGAAATAATTAAACTTTTCCATGATATTCTATTTTTTTGGAAAGGGTCTATATATGACCAAACTTAAGTGTACCATCATTTTGGAATGTACACATGGGAATAAGTGCCCATTCAGCCAAAAGAGCATTTGTGAGGTCAGGCACTGCTGTTGAATTAGAAAGCCTGGTTCTTCTTATTCCTCCTAAAGATGTTAAATATGGTTCAATAAGGAACAGGGGGGCTTTCACCAAACTGTTGCCACAAAGTTGGAAGCATCCAGTTGGCTAAAATGTCCCCCAGAAAACCATAGTCGCCATAGCTATAATCTCTTCTCCATCCAACTTTACAGTAGGCACTATGCATTTCAGTAGGTAGTGTTCTCCTGGCATCAGCCAAACCCAGATTCATCCATTGGACTGCCAGATAGTGAAGTGTGATAGATTACTGCAAAGAACACGTTCCCACTGATGCAGAGTCCATTTGTGGTGTGCTTTACATCACTCCAGCTGACGCTTAGCATTCTGCATCGTAATGTGAGGCATCCGGGAAGCTACTCGTTCATGGAAACCCACTTCATGAAGCTCCCGCCGGACAGTTCAATGTTTCTTCCAGAGGCAGGTTGGAACTCTGCAGTGAGAAATGCAACAGATGATGGGTGATTTTTACTCACCACACGCTTCAGCACTTCTTAGCCCTGCTCTCTAAGGTTGCGTAGTATACCTCTTGTTGACTGAGCACAAAGGTGGCATCCTTTGACATGGCATCCTATCCGTCATATTGGAGATTTATGGCCGGAACAAGGGTCTGAGAACAGATTGTTTTATATTGTCTACACATCACCTTGAATTCCTGATTTGTGATATTGTGCTACAATATAACAATAAAATAATAATCATAAAATTTGATGAACCAACACACTACATTGGAAAAATTGAATTCAGCCCCCTATTTGATGTACAGTCATTTGTGAGCATGTATGAAAAATAAATCAAATCATGAATGATTAATCCTTAAAATATATTACCAGTTTATCTCATGAATAATAAGTTGTTTGTGTTCTGGACATCAGCTAGAGAAGCTGTAGCTCAGTTCATGGATCATGTGTATGTGTGAGCCATGTGATTACTCGCAATGACAGATATGTGTGAGTGAGTAGATGAATGCTGCAGGTTGAGTTGAGGCAAACAGGATATTGTATCAGGGTAATGTATGGCCAGTGTAGCACTATAGTAGGAAAGCTGTTTATGTATTAAATATGAGTTCTCCTCAGAGGAAATAAAGTACATTGGACATGTTTATTTTTCCATATGTTAGCTGTTTAGCACTGCTGCACTCCAAGGACTTCGGGGATTCTCAGTGTGATAAACGGACTGCTTCTCTTCTTAATTTATCCTAAATATACAGTATATGTCTCTTGTGTGCCTATTGACATTAAATCATACATGAACCTCACTATCCATCTCTGGTATTCAGCCTCTGTATGCTCCAGCATCCACAGGTGTGGACTGTGAATCATCTGCCTGCAGTGCAGATTAGTACTTCTACTTCTGTTTTTGATAGAGCATGCATATTAATCAGTAGGATTTTGCAGTACCAGACAAATGCTTGTGCACAGCTTCTTATTCAGTGGTTTTACTTTTATTTTTGGAACACTGCATCACGACGATGACCTGGCCTTCACAATAACATGAACCCGGCTGAGCTGGTTTGGGACGAGTTGGACTGCAGAGTGAAGGAAATGTGCTCAGTATATATGAAAACCCTTACAAGAACATCGGTTGGAAGAGTGTGAAAAGCTGTCATCACAGCAAAATGCGGTTATTTGAAGAACCTTAAATATAAAACAGGTTTTGCTGTTTACACTTTTTGTGGTTACCACATAATTCCATATGTGTTACTTTACATTTATATTAATATGTCTTCACAACAACAAACCACTAAGTGGACCGCTACTGACTGGGTATACTAAGACTGTTGTTACAGACCTGATCTGCAGTTCAGTATCTTGCCCAGGACACTTCAACATTCAAATGTAAATTTTAGTAATTTGGCAAAATAAAATGTAATAAAAAAGTACAACACTATCGAACTATGCCCTATATTCAGAAACTAATATGGCTTTTTTTTCCTTTTTTTAATATATATATATATATATATATATATATATATATATATATATAATATGACAAAAAAGGTCCACACTCAGCCGTCATGTGAACCTTCCTTTGCCATACATCTTGATATCAGTCTTTTATTTTAATAGATTTTGAAATGGAACCAGTTACATGAAATTGCTATGTGGTTTATCTTTGCTTTAATCGGTGTATTGATGATGATGGGCTGGTTTCAGCAGCGATGTGGTAATCACTAAAAGCCATTTAGCTCTAGGATCTGATCTCTGCTTTGTCAGTCCAGTCTTATCAGCCAATACCTTGAGGAAAAGTCTTCCATACATATTTATAGACTGGGATTTTGATCCTGACAAGAAATGATTAGATGATTATAAATGGGGAAGATTATGAATTGGGATGATGATTGAAAGCTGGGGAGCACGTAGAGGTTTCAAAACATTGATAGTATAATCATGTACGTACAAATTATTAGCCATAGCTTTAACCCTTACAGAACTTAAATGTCAGATCAGTTTTAATATTATCTTGGTAGCAATTTACAAGCAAATTTGCGTAAAAGCCAAAACTCCAAAAGTCTAAAACTCAAACTAGCTCTCACAAATATATCAAGACGATATATCAAAATGCTGTCAAAACACAGACTCCTTAATTAACATTTGTAACACCCACATTAAGGCATTAAGATACAATTAATTGGTAAAGATCTATTTGCATTACTCCACAGCTTTCATCTAATTTTTCTCCCTCCCACACAGCTTCAGGCCTATTTTATGAACTAAAGTGACTGGGCACACTGGAAGTAAAATCAGTTAAAGACGTGGGTGCAAAATACATACTGATGACACTTTCTAGTGTGTACCATATATGTACTGAATTTTAAAATGTTCCATAAATGTGGGTGGAAAATGCGTCTCCAGCTGCATGGCTTCACATCAGCATCAATAGGGCTGTAATCCTGGTGCTTACCTTCTTTCTAATGATCGTTTAGGAAATGATTCACTGGCACAGCATTCTTCATTTATTCAAGTCGCCGTGGTTTGCATCCTGTTAAAAAAAACAAAGTGAAAACAGTCCACAGGCAAGCACAAAAATGTTGGTGTAAAAGAGAAAACTTGGTCCACTTGAAAACCTGAGAACCACCAGAAACTGAAGCACTAATGGTAAATAGACTTTTCTCACACAGCATCTTTTTCATCACGGGTAATGTTAATGATGCATATCATTAATGCTCTTCAGGTGTGCCACTAAGCCGTGCAGGTGAGTCCCTGCACGAGCCTACATTACCAGAATTAAGTCATTATTCAAGTCCAAATGCATGTTGTGAGGAAGATCTGTTGTTGGTCATTCAAACCTTTCAATGCTGTCACGTCTATGGTGATAATGTGGTGATGATAGTTGATACAGCTGCACACATTCAGTGGTTATAGAGCTCATGGTTCACGATCATGCTTTTACCCAAACAAATAGTGACAAAGTGGTTCAAGGGGCAATCTAGGGCAATGTTGATCGGTTGGTTGTTGACAGTCAGATGGATTGGGTGGGGATAAGATTTGATACAGATATTCATGGTCCCCAGAGGATGAGTCTGAATGACTTTGGTGATCCCCTGCTGCAGCAGCGAGCATTAGTGATGTCATAGACAGTTATATTCTCGTCCTTCTCCAGTCAGCCTTTAGAATCCTATTGATCAATTAAAAGATGTTTTTATTCCATCATGTATAGGATAGATAGAAGAAGGATAGCTTTGGATAAATAATGTTTTGAGTTTTGATTCGATAATGACAAGCTTTGTGATCTCTGAAATGAGCTCTGAGCAAACAAAAGAAAAACAAACAAACAAACAAAAACTTTCACAGTACAAGTAAATCAATTTCAAATTCAGTTCACTGATAATTGTGTAAACACAGATTTTAATTTCTGGTGCTAAAGGTATCTAGATATATTTATTTATTATTCATTTATTATATTCATTATTTTTTTTTTATTTTAAGTGCAACTTTTGAGTTGAAGTACTGTATTTTTTATTCTCCTCTTTTATTTTTGTTCTATTCTCATTGTTATTATATATACTTATATATATTTTTTTGTATTTGTATTCACCTTTCTCTGTTTATCAGTACTTACTTTTGTCTTTGTGCTGCTGTAACAAACTGCATTTCCCCTCTGAGGTTCAATGAAAGCTTATCTTATTTAGTTCAAAGCACCACTGTACAGCTTCACAGAGCCATGAACGTTTCTATATGTAAATGGTGATCATTATCATGTGCATCAGTTATTTACTGAAGAATAATTCACCACCTACAGAGATGAGCATTACTTGGACACCATTTTTCACTTGAGAATGTGCCCACATACAGGTCATGTTTGAATTTGGTGACTGTGTTTCAGTTACTTCATATTTCTCAAAGCCTTATTTCTGAATCAAGCTCAGTAGCTCCATGAGGCTTCCAAATCTGCACCCAGAATATTGCAAAGCATTCATTAATAATTTCCACTGTAGTCCCCATAACTCTTGACCCAGGAGAGGAAAGAAAAATAGCGTGGTATGGTCAGGAATTAATTTCTGAATCTTCAGATTCAGAATCAGATTCACACAGGATTAATGGAACTTATGACCTCTGCTATTAATACAAATCACAGCACTACCACTAATAATACAATTTCCATGTGAACAGAGTTTATGTGAGCATGGAGCAACTCAAAAGATTAATCTGGCCTGTTTTAACATTTACCTGCTAATGCATTTTATCTATGGAGGAGTAAAAGTGCCACTAAATAAATTAAAATTAAATTAAATTAATAAATAAATGAAATTAAAATTGGAATTAAATACATAAATGTGTCATTAAAATAGTGATTCATTTTATGTAAAAAAAAAAAAACAAAAAAAAAAAACATATTTGTTTCACTATTTAATTAATTATTTCATGGTCCTGTGTTGCAGTGCTTCATGAATTTATTTTATCTGTCAAACTCGCCCATTAAAGTCAGTGGGTGGGGCTAATGCTAATCTAGTCTGATCCATTGCTTTGGTCTGAAGTAGAGTGAGATGATGACTGAGCCACCGGAGCCGGAGGAGTTCTGCTTAGGGCTTCCTCAATCAAATTTGCTGCTTCTCTCAGCAGCTTCGGGCAAGTTCTAGACATTTTGTCCCACACCTTGCATGCTGTCTGGGGCTAGCAGGACTGAGTCTTCCATCTGATTTTTAGTTATTGCAAATAAAGTTTTGTTTAGAGTATCTAAACCAACGCAGAGGTGAATAGCGCCACCCAGTGTATTGGAATGTGCTCGCTAGCTCTGCATCAATCCATTATCTGGAAATGATTTCCTTTGATTTGATGCACAGGGTAACCAATCAGGCGTTAGGATCTGCCTACCAACTCTGATTCAAGCAATTATTTAATGGTGTATTTATTTATTTAATTTTGGCACTTTTAGTCCTCCATTTTTACCTAGCTGTGTGTGTGTGTGTGTGTGTGTGTGTTTATGTGTGTTTGCCTGGAAGAAGAAAATGATAGTTTGTGTATGAGTGGGAGAGTGATGCATATAATGAGAGACAGGCTGTGTGAGATGGAGGTAGGTGTTTGTCAGGGTTTCAGTGAGTGCCATGTTCAGCTCTGGACAGCCTTACAAGGGAAAACCACAGGCCGTCTCTTCCCTGTGTGTGTGCATGTGTGTGTGTGTGTGTGTGCGTAGGTTCGTGTGTGAGCGTGTGTGTCTGCGTGTGTGTATGTGGTGTCCTTGCAGAGTAGTAGCAGACTGCATTATCATGTATGGCCTGTCTCTGGCTGACCACTAGAATCCCTGATGCCACCCTGACACTCTGCAGACAAATCAGTCAGCCATGTAAAGTCATCCAGTCATTCAGTGAGGAGAAAAAACATGGTGCCACTGAGCAGCCATAAACACATTCAATTTGTCCTAAAACATCTGCTCAGTGAGCTGGGGAAAAAAAAACACCACACCCTGCAAATAAATAAAAAGCATTGGGTAGTTACTTTTATTGTCTGCAAAAACAATTTCATTGGATGATGCATCAACAAACATGCACAGTACGTTTATATTTTCTTCAGTTTTTTCTGGAAACTTGGGTACAATCTTCACTATGTTTGGATGGAAACTGGTGGAAAGATAATGATTAATTAAAGGCCAATTTACATTTAAAAATGTGTGTATTTGTTATGTATTTGGAAACATAATATAATACAATATAAAATGTTTAGAAAGTAGACCTATACTTTAAATAGGAAAATGGCACTACTTTTTGTTAATGAGATAAGTGTTAGTATACCAGGGTTACAGTTTAATTGCACCTTTGTGATTGAATTTGCATTGGAACAGAAAAGAAGTTGTTCACTGTGATGATGACTTGATGATTCAAGTCATCATTCAGACTTCAGTCGAAGTCATGCTGGTGTTAAAGTGTCCTAAAAACATCTGCTCAACTGTTGGAATGAAGGACCTGTGGTAGCTCTCCTTCTAACATGGTGGGAGTAGCAGCCTGTTGCTGAAGGAACTTCTTAAGTCCTCCATGGTCTCATGCAAGAGGTGAGAGGAGTTGTTTATGATGGATGTCAGCTTTGCTAACATCCTGCTCTCCCCCACTTCTTCTATGGAGTCTATGGGGCAGTCTAACACACAGCTGGACCTCTTGACCAGTGTGCTGAGTCTTCTCCCACTGCTTCTTGACTGCATAGAATAACACAGATGCCACCACCATTTCATAGAAGGTTTTTAACAGTCCTGCACACTCCAGAGGACGTCAGTCTCCTCAGTAAGACCCTTTGACCCTTCTTATACAAAATGTTCATGTTATCCGACCAGTCCAATTTGTTGTTGAGGTGTTTATACGCTCCCATCATCCCTAGATGTTCACTGGTGTGGTCTAAGTCATCTGAAGTCGATCGACCATCTCCTTCATCTTGCTGCCGTTGATGTGGAAGTGGTAGAGATCGTACCAGTTGATGTCTTCTTCTTTACTTCATAGCCACTGGACTTTTTTTTTTTTTTTTTTAGCAACAAAGAAAATATATTCTAGAATGTTTGTAGTGACAAATCTAATGAGTTAGTTGAGAACATCAGTGGGAAAGTGAGGAACATACACAAATCTATCTGAGGGATAATGAAGACTTAAAGCGAGTCGTTCACTAATCAGAAATTCAGTGGTCATCATAGTTTGGTGTCCTATCCCTGGTTCCCCCAGTCTGCATGTAGGAATGTCTTTGGGCGACTGAACCCCAATTTACTCCTGAAGGCTGTGCCATCAATGTGTGGATGATTAGCTCCTGTCTGATGAGCAGTGGTCTTGCATGGAAGCCAATGCCTTCAGTGTATGAATGGGTGAATGCCGTGTGCTGTGTAATAATGCAATATATTCCCATGAATTCTCCTCAGTCAGCAGCTCTTCTGGCAGCATCACATACAGGCAGGGGTCCCATACTGTCTGCGTCTCTACATAAGCAGAAGCCTAACTCCTGCTCTGGCACTGGACATTGGCACTGGATTGATATTGTGACGTACTCTTACGGATACTGGGATCTGAGACAATACTAAAAAATACAGTGTAAAAAAAAAAAGAGAGCCAAAAGCAAAGCCCCATTGGACAGGAGCAAGGAAGAGAAAGAAGCCATTCTTAGTTTCCTGGGCTCATAGCCAACTCATGTACACTGCATCATTCTTAATGAAGCACACACAATCAGCAGGAGAAGCATCAAAAGGAAAACTGTAGTGGTAGTGTTTAAAGTTTTGTTATGGTACCTGTGTGGTGAAAAGTTATATACTGTACCATGCTCCTGGCTTAACCACAGTGGCATGACATGATACTGATGTGGTCCAGCATCCGTCCATTATGTCTGTCAGAACAGCAGGTTTTACTTTGTTTTCACTTTCTACTATATAAGGTACTAGATAAGGACAGGTAAGTGTAACATGGCAGTACATGTAAAGATAGCTATAACGTAACAGATGCTTGTGTTGGAGCTTTGGAATATTCCGTCTCAATGGAAACAATGGCAATCAAGACATCTCTTCACAGTTTGTCCTGATGCTATACAATCTTTGGATTTGTCAGCCAGAACAACTTGGAAGCAGCTATAAGACAAACAGCAGAATCTGCCACAATAATTAAACACAATGAGAATGGATACTTATGTACAGCTGCAGAGGCACTCATCCAGTCTGTTCCAGACGCCTTCAGAGGTAAGGCAAAACTTTGATAATTTGAATAAATAAGTCTGACAATAGACTCTCCAATAGACCCCTCTGTTCCAAGTAAAGACAGTTTCATCCAAAGAAAGAGATTTAATCAGTCCCAGCGCTCTTGAAAAATGTATTAATAGAAATCCATGTTTAAAAAATGCTTGTAAAGGAAAGCACAAGCACACACAACCTGATGACAGTATGATTGATCTTCTGTATAGGATGAAAAAAGTTGTTGCTGCACTATTAAACCACCACTGGATACATGTTTTACACTGAATACCCAAGGGATGAGTAATTTTCAGTGATGCAAGTAAAACATCCTGCCTTCCTGAACCTGAATGGACAAGCCCTAACCAACAGACTAAGCCAGAATTGTTTCAGTCCGCTGCCATGGATGTAACAAGAAAGCTGGATTCAGTTAGGCAGAGTTGTCAAATTGTCCCACCTTCCTGTGGAATGAATAGACTCCATCTTTATCTTTATAAGTGTCCTAAAAAGCATCACCTCTCTGCAGTACTCATCACTCATTGTGATAAGAAATAATTTCATATAAGAAGAAGGTCCATTCACACTATTCACCCAGAGACATGCAATATAAATATCTCATTATATAACCCTTTACCATTAACGCTACAATATAGAGAACCATTGGTAGCCATTGTTGGCTTGGACTGGGTTAGTTTATGACTTTTAATAGCAAAGATTTTGCTTGTCAAACACATGTGTACCATTATTATTACCACTGACACATTCCAATAATTGTCAGAATGGAGCCAGTTTCATGGAGCCAGTACTTTCCCATTCATAGTTAAAATGCTGTAAAAAAGGAATAGATTCATGTGTCTAGAAAGAAAAACATCCTGTGGGAGAGAGAGAAGGGGAGTTAATGACATGCAGCAAAGGGCCACTGAGTCTCTGTGTACATGGGGCACAAGCTCTACCAGGTGAGCTAACAGGGTACACCAATGTACAAACATTTGTCAAGGAATAAAAAATATTGATAAATCTTGATAAGAATACAAAAAGTTTACAGTTTAAGCGAGTTCCAACAAAAGGGTTAGGGCTAAGGTTCATAATTCCCTGTAGGCTTGATCAACATTCCGACACAATTTTGGATGGAAGCCATCAGTGCTCGTCAGGCTGCCCTTGCTTCATTAAGTGCAGCCCACAAAAATTGTGATCTGATCTTTTTACATTTCAGATACAATGATGATCTTGTGTTCATGATCTCTGTATATGTCAGTCCTCCATGGGCGTTTTGACACCTGGCGTTAATCTGTTTTTGCTCCATCTGAGTACAGTCAGATGATCGAGGATGTATCAAAAGGACAGCGGAATCAAGTTGACGGGAAATAAACGCCTGCTCTGTCAGGGTGTGGAGATGAGATGATTACTGACATAGATGGAGAGAGGTCAGAGAGGAAGGAGGGCTCATGGGAGGATTAAATGTCATAACACGGACAACACAAGGGAGTAAAGGTCGGAGAGAAAAAGACATAGGACAGATAAGGATGGCTGGAAAAATGAAGAGAGACAGGCAAAGGGAGGATATGAGAGAGGCACAAGGAGAAACCAAAGTAAATGATAATTAAGGACAAGATTGGCAGCAGACTTTCTTTAATAAAAAATGTTTTGCTCTAAGATGGCAAGCCTGTTTATCTTACTAAAACAGCAGATACTGTATTCACTGGTTTCGGGAAAAAACAAAAAATATCTTTCTGATAATTACATTAACTTAAATGAGATTATGTTGAAGCAAACATGACTAGGACCATTTCATCCACTCTGTAACAGACTGTTCCCATAGAAGCTGTTTTCATCCTTAAAGTAATTTCTCTTGGAAAAAAGAAAAATAAACTTGGAAACATGTCTGATAAATCTAAACCTTAAAGCATTTGTGTTGCTTGTTGAAGTTTGTTTTTGAGTGTGGTATGGGCTCAATTTTGCCCCTTGTGGTCATGAGGTTTGGTTTTATTTCCATCTTCAGTAATGAAGCTATTATGGCTTGGCACACCGGAATGAGGAGAAGAGGATGGTGCACCAGGAAGCTTACTTGGACAAGTGACACAAAAGTGTAACCTTTGGGAAGTGTTTTCAAACAGTATTTTTCAGATTTACAATACAAAAGGATTAAGATAACTGAATTGTTTGATACTCATGCCTGGTTAACTTAAAGAGCATTGCAGAGCCACTTCTGTATAGATTTTCTACAGGAACTATGTGGTACTGTTTCCCCATGCAGTAGAAGGCTAAAGATTTAGTGGCAATTTTTGCCCTGCATTATCTCTAAACTGTGTTTTTGTATTTCCTGTTAATTCATTGTAATGAGTGTGTGTGTATGTGTAAGACTATTTTAATTAATCCTGTTTTTGTTTTGTTTTTTTTCCTTCAGACTCCTCTGCTTTTTTCTTGTGTTTATCTATTCATGGAATGAATACAGCCTCAGGATGAGACAGAATTTTCACTTAAGTTTTTCAGTAAGTCTTTATTTTTGCATTCACTTTGTCTTCAACTGTGCCACATCTAAAACGTGTTTCATGTTAAGTCTGTCAACAGTTGAAACAACTTTGTATAGTTCCACAATAGAATACATTCACAGGCACACTGAACCTTTATTCAGTGTTTTTTTTTTATGTTAGTGACTACATGGAACAAAAAACAGTGAAACATTACTACATTACAAGATAATTCAGCAAACAACATTGAAGTCAGGGGTCAGGTGTGCACCACAGTATGCCTGACACGGGTACCATTCATACAGGCGGTAGGCCCACAGGGCCCTAGCTCCATGAGTTCTTTTGACTGTCCAGGTCCCACGGATCAAGGCCTTGAGCTTGCCCCCTCAGGTAAAGCCCTGCTTTCTCTGTTCTGCTGAAGCTCTTTCTTGGCTGATTCTAGTGGGATCTGTGGACAACTTTTACTCAGGCCCCTCTCCTGAGACCAAATTACTTTTCTACCTGAAGACAATTCCTAAAAAACACAGCTCTCAGTGTCACAGGTAGATACAAACCCCTCTACTACAATAAGGTGGTAATTCTTCGAGGCTTGGAGTAGAGCCCCTGCTCCTTCCCACTTGAACTACCCAGAGACCCATAACACACTGGACAAATTATGTAGCTCATCTAGCTTGGGCATGGTTTGAGGTCCCCCAGGAGGAGCTGGAAAGTGTTGCTGGAGAGATGGTCATCTGGGTTACCTTGAATAGCTACTGTCACCAAGACCCAGCCCAAAATAATTGTCAGAAAATGGATGGATGGATGGATGGATGGATAGAGTAGTTAAACTAGAATAATTATCTGTAGTTAATTGTGCCTGTCTACCATGGCGCTCTGTGAGGCTGCACTTGGGCACCTCGGTGTGTTAAGCTCACAGTGATGATGCTAACATGCTTACCATTAAGCAGGTCCAATGTCCATCCTTCTTTACCACTTCATCATGCTGTGGTCGATAGAATTGTAATTGGTTTTGAGGGTATTTAGCCATGAAGTATTAAACAAATTTATTTATTTATTTTTTTTTTTTATTATGATGCTAAATTCAAAGCCACAAAATCATGTTATTGCAGTTTCATAGCAATTCTACCAGTTGTTGAGAAATTTCACTAAAAGTCACAAATCGGACTACACTCATGGTGGCAGTCGACGATGGGTCACAGGAGATATTCACAGGATAACTGAGGCATTTCACCTGTTGGTGGAGCTACAGAGGATTCTTTGATTTGTAGCTTTACTAGAACCAATGCGGCTGTGGCTTGGAGGTAGAGCAAGGGCTCAGCCATCAGTGTGTGAATGTGTATGAATGGTTAGCTCCTTAAACTGATGAGCAGTTGGCACCTTGCATGGCAGCTAATGCCATCAATGTATGAATGTGTGTGAATGGGTGAATGAGATAATAGTGTAAAGCACTTTAAGTGGTTGGAAGACTAGAAAGGTGCTATATAAGTACAGTTCATTTACCATTTAATGCTAGCACAGCTACAAACGCATTCTGCTATGGCTGAAAGACCAGGGCCCAGTATTTCAAAACATGCAAGCCAACTTCTTGAATTGTCACCTAATTCAAACCAGGCTGTAGAGATCTCTAATTGAGCCGCAGCCGTGCTAACAGTAGCTAACTCGGCTCCACTGACTTGTGTGTTAAGCAGCTAGCATGGTAGCTGGCTTTGTTGATGAATTTTGCTGTTTATGGTTTTACCTTAAAAGGGAACTAATCTGACGTACATCATACCTTAACTCTTTAAACTAACACCAACCTGTTCAGAGTTTATTAGCGTTACGTCATAGGCTCCATGTGTACAGACCAGACTGCTGCAGTACTTTGGAAATGTAACGTTACACAGTACGAATATTAACTATAAGGTTCATTCAGAAGTGTCAGGATGCTACAACTTAACTTTTGAAATACCCAAATCCAGCCTTTTATCTGCATTCAAGGGAGGATTGGATTACTGATCTTCATGATCTGGATCTGTGTTGAAATATCCAGTTTTCTGGATATACTGGGCCCTGGAGAAGAAAAAAAGACTTTTCTGCTGGATAAAAAGGACAACCCGAGGTAGAGGTTGGAGAGTCAAGGCCATTCAACATCCAGAGGAAAAAGAAAATAGCCAGAGAACTGGACAGCTCTTTTCATTTTTCATTTTAAAACATATTTTTATATTTGTATTTTTTTTAATACTTGATTTTCTTTATCTTCCTTAGATTTTTACTTAATGTTTGAATTTGTCTGCACCAATTACACTAAGACAAATTTCCTGCAAGTGAAAACCTACTTGGCAATAAATCTGATTCTGATTCAGAAGACAAAAAATATAAAAATCAAGCAGACTAAATACATGTACGTGAGATGTTAAGTGTCAGGCAGAGCTAGGATATAGTGAATGGGTGAAGCATTCACTGGAAAATTAAATGGAATGCTTTCACCTACATTATGCAGGATGAGTAAAAACCTTTCAATGTTATGAGCTTAAGTCAGTGAATGGAGCTGTAACGGGGAACATGCCTAATCAAGATTTGCTGCGTTTATCTAAATCACTGTGATTGTTTCTCTGCCAGGCATAATCACTGGTGGAAATGTTCTAACCCACAGGGAGTGGTAAATCCAGAGGAAAAACATGACAGTAGCAGCTGTGTGTCCCCTACAGGTGTCTGAAGAGACATATTGAAGCCTGGAGTGTTGGTAACTGCTCACTGCTGTCTTGGGATTTACTGCAGCACAAAAGCTACATTTGGTCAAAGGTGAGGAAGCCTGGATGGAGCAAGCAAGAACTAACTGATTGACAGACACCTCAGACACCTGTCAATCAAGCAAATGAGCCACTAAACACAAAGCATTTAAGCCTCAACACCCATAATGGCACAAAGAACTTCAAATGTAAACACTAGAAGAATAGAAAATAGCTGTTTCTTAGGAAACTGATGTTCACGGCTGGATTTAACAGCTGTTAGATAGGAGTAATCATGTAGTGGATGAAGAGAGACTGCAGCTTGAAGTGGTTACATCAAATGGATTGCATACATCAGACATGTCCAAAGTGCGGCCTGGGAGCCGTGATTGGTGTAGTACATTGTTGTTTAAAAAAAAAAGTAAAAAAAACCTGTTAGAGAATACTGCATTTTTTAACTTTTATTGATAATTTTTAAAATGTTAGTATTGGCCCCCAGGCATCTCCAAATTGTCAAATCTGGCCCTCTTTAAGACACCCTGGCATACACAGAGCAATTTTACCTAAAGCACTTATACACAGAGTACATCAAGAGAGGCAGAGATACATTGCAAAGCAGTAACTGACCCATCAAGAACAATTGGAACTCTTACTCAAGTATACATTGACGTGTGGAGGCATCAGGGGTAAGGGGATCGAACATCAACCCTGGATCACAGAATCACCCACTCCACGTTTTTTTTTTTTTTTTATTTCACCTCCACCGTTACTTCATTAATGTGATGTAATTCCTGTTGGCATAGGCTGTAGGAAGGCAGGCTGCCTCCAATTCCTTGATGGCCTCCAACTGCCCACTGTCTCCATGTTACTGCCTGTCTAAGACAGCTTTATCTGCCTTGTATATTGAGTTGGTGAGTGGACAAAGAACGGATTATATGCCAAAGGACCTGTTATTCTGGCAGATGACAGGAAAAAATGAGTACACAGATGCTTCATTCAAAATGAGACATTGTTAATAAATTGGGTGCCACATGGCAGGAGATCCTATTTATCAGGTTACTGTGTCCTTCAATGTGAGTATTTATGTCAAAATCTGTTTTCAGACTTTACTCAGCTACAGAGTTTGAAAACGTAAAAGTGGCTGATGCACAGGAATAAACTAAACACCTATATGACCATCGAGCTGAGCGGCATCGGTTCAGTCTAGACAACCAAGTTTTGTTTTGATTAAGTATTGTTGGCTCATAATTCCTAGACAAATCTTTTGTACACAATAGTCAGACAGCTTTCAGAGCAAAATTATCACTAGTTGTATAAATTCTATTTAATCCTGAGACAGGTCGCTATAATATGGTTTAGAGAGCTCACCCTGTGTGGTGGTAACACAATTTTATCTGGTAATGAAGCATTGTGTCTATAGTTGCCTAATCATGATTCAGCCTTGTTTATTAATTTTACAATTTATATTTTATGGAAGAGGTCAAATATGTTTTAAAATTCATCATTACAAACTGTAAAGTACAACAAACAAACTAAACACTCGATGTAAACGCCAGGGGGTCAAAATGAGCCCCTTTAGCGGTTCTAGTGTTAAAAAACACAGGTGTTGGGGCAGTGCTTAGCTCAGTCGGTAGAGCGGCTGCCCCCATCTCTCTCCCCACATTTCCTGTCACTCTTCAGCTGTTCAAGCTCTTCAAGCTTGGAAAAAGCCAAAAAATAATCTTTAAAAAACAAACAAAAAAACACAGGTGTTATCAAGGACACTAATAAAGGTTCTAAACCCAAGTTCTAAATGGTTCAAAATGGCTGCTTAAACAACTGACAACTTAAACACTCTGTGGTAAGTAGCCAGACACTGTTGTTAGTCACTTTTTCAAACCACAGTGCACAGTTAATCAAACTTTAAGACATAATATATTTGAGTTTGTTTGGAGACGTTCCATATTGTACACTTACGCATGAATTGCTGCCTTCTGTTTTTATACCATTTACTTTTATTAGATGGAGACAGGATTAGGAGGAGGCTAGTGTTGAATTAAGACTGTATTGCATGGCTGGGACGGTGCCCGTTGGGAAAGTGAATACAAAAACGGACTCATTTTTGTTGTTAATTTCATACTGTGTAGCTTCACTGAACTAATCCATTTGCTAATTTCAAATGTTTTATACTATGTAATTAAGTTTATGATGAATCAAGCTTTGTTGCTGTTGGGGTGGTAAACATGCACACTGTATTTACTGTATTTCACTCCACACAAAGAATAGTTTTGTGAAGACTCAAGAGAGCTTGACAGAAGTTCTGGAAGGATGAGGTATTAGGGAGTGGACCCAGTTGCAGACATTGAGGTAAGAAGACCGGGTGCAGAAGTGCAGAATCCAGATGTGTACCTAAACAGCTTTGTTGTTTCCAACATGCCAATACAATTACTTTTCAGTTTGTGTTGTATATGGGCTCTTTCAGTTAGACACACATGGGAGGATAGAAATGAGGAGGAATAAGAGCTGGGTGAAGGTGTGAAGAAAGAGATAGGTGATGAGGATAATAGATGGAGGTAGACATCACAACAGGGAATGATGGGATGTGTAGACCATAAACAGTGATTAAATGAATGACAGGTGGAACAATGTGCCGAGGTAGGAGTGGCATGACTGACATGGATGGGTGGATAGATGGAAAAATATACTGCACTGTATATACTGTATGGATTTTCACTCTGAAAACCTTACAACAACAACAACAACTGTGTAAGATGACTGACAATCATTCCCAATGAAGAGCTTTCATCATGTCAGGGGAACAGCTCTGTACTGAATATGCATTAGCTAGGACATAAACATATGGTACATGCAGCAACAGAACAAAATCACAGCAGAGAAGAAATGCAGACATTAATGATGCACAAATATGCAACCTGATTTTTTGGCACCTTTTCATGACTGAGAGAATACCTCTTCAATTCAAGGTTGTAGAACAAATGTTATGATTTATGGTAAGAGGATGTCTAAAAGGCACTGGCATGAATTCTTCTTTTGGTTTCAGGTAGGTATACCTTTTAACCTCCCAAAAATCAGTTTGCATATTTGTGCTTCATTAATGTCTGCATTTCTTCTCTGCTGTGATTTCGTTCTATTGCTGCATGTACCATATGTTTATGTCCTAACTAATGCATATTCAGTACAGAGCTGTTCCCCTGACATGATGAAAGCTCTTCATTGGGAACGATTGTCAGTCATCTTACACAGTTGTTGCTGTTGTAAGGTTTTCAGAGTGAAAATCCATACATTATATACAGCACAGTATATTTTTCCTTCTATCAACCCTCATTTCTATCCTCCCATGTGTGTCTAACTGAAAGAGCCCATATACAACACAAACTGAAAATTAATTGTATCGGCATGTTGGAAACAACAAAGCTGTTTAGGTACACATTTGGATTCTGCGCTTGAGTTTTACAAATATCTTTTACTTGGTTGACTTTTGATGTGAATACCTGTATCTGGCATACCTCTATGTCTGCAGCTGGGTCCACTCCTTAATACTTCCTTCCAGAACAGTCTCCGCACACATCCATACATCCTGCAAACAATACGATTGGCTGTTAAGTGTATTTTCTTTTTCAACCAATCAGTAGAATGCACCTATGACGTATTCAAGCCAATCAAAGGACTCTGTCACCTTGGGGGGGAAGGGACAATAGAGAGAGACAGCGGTCATCATAGAACAGAGCACAGGGGGCAGGGAGCACACAGAGCAGAGTGACAGAGCGCCAAAAGTGACAGAATAACATCATAAATATTATTTTTATTGAATGACAGCTGCCCCCCAACTTCCTGGAGGGTCTTCGCTTTGCTGAGTGGCATGTCTGGCCTTTTTTGTATTTAAAGGACATTATTTCGTTGTTCTTCACATATTTGATTGAAAAAGTGCACATACATGTCAGGCAAAGGGATTGAAAAATTATATTTTGTATTAAAAAAGTACTGTTTGAGGTGTGATTTTGAGTAAAAATGGCAAAAATCACCTCTTTGTTTTTGTTTTTTTTTTAATTCTTTAGTGTATTTAAGATTTTCATACTTCCTTTATAAGCACATTACATGCACGCTTATGGCAGCCTAGGTTCTTCTGAGTCCATAGATACCAAACACATGGTGTTCCATATACATTAAGTATTGTTTATGAAGAAGTGAAAATGGGCTTTAAATGGCTTAGTCCCCAGAGGGTTAAGGACAGCACCTTTTAGCCTCGACTTCTGCAAAAAGAGTATATGCACTCTCAGTCTCTCCATTCTGGCTCATTATTGGAGAAGAGAAGCTCAGTCATTCTGAGGATGCATCCTTATGCCCAAAGTCATAAGCTTTTTTAGATCAAGAGTTATTTCTGTGGAAGGCTTTTCCCTCCTCCTCTTCCCCCGCCTCACGGAAATGAGTTGGAAGAAACATCACATTAAGTCTGCCCAGTGTGTGCATTGTCCCATTATGTGGCACGCACAGCAGGTTTCAGACAGACACAGCAGCTGTTTGCGTATCGAGAGCATTCTCAGGGAAAGCCTCTGACAAAACATTGTTTGGCTCACTGGCTGTGTGAAGCTATCGCACAGGCGTATGACGCAGCAGGGGAGGACGCCACCCACCTCCACCCTGCCTGGTATTCATGCCCACTCTACGAGACCTCTGCAGCTCTCCTCAGAGAAATGGCAGAGGAGGACGGCAGCATCCTTCAATGTGTCCTTTTATTAGTAGTTCACAGTTTACATGCTAGGCGACCAGCGACACAGTGTCAGTTATAGAGATCTGATACGTGCACTGCAAGCCGTCACATGTACATGTTCTTTTCGTTTATTTGTAGTAGCTCTGCTGTTCTCTCCACATACATTCACTGTCTGTCGGTGCATGTCCATACAACTGCTGTGCACAACTGTGGGTCATGTGATCTTCTTCTACTCACACCATCTTGGAAGCATGAGTTATTTGTCCCTCCTGTTCCTGCTCTGCTTGCTTTAGTTACACCCTGTCACACAGGACTCGGGGCATGTTATTCTTCGTTATCTTTATTGTGCACTGTGTGCTTATGGTGCAAGTAGAAATTGGTGTGTGCTTGTGGTCCAGTGGGGCATTGACCACATCCAGCTTTGTCCTTAATCCTAATAGCAAAAGCTCTTAGAGGGAGAAGCCTGTATAACACACACCCTTGATTACATATCATAACCTCAGATTCTCTGATTATAAGCTCCACTGGCTCCATCAGTGTCAGCTAACTTAATTGGGAGCACAGCTCAGGGTCGCTTATGTATAATGTATACCAGCTCTTGTGAGTGTGGACCTGAGAGGGGGACTGTACAGAGCATAGGGGCACAGAAGAAAACCTTCACAGCTGCACTGTGTATGGGGGGATAAACCCGACACCAATACTCATAGAATCTGGAGTTACGTAACAAATGTTTACCACTCTAACGATGCATGATTTTGGAAGTGGAGAGCCTCACAGCAAGGTGCACTGCTTTTAGAGTTCCACTTCTGTCTATCGTGAGTTTATGCTCGATCACATAAAACTGTGCCGACTTATTTTTGAGTTTATATTGACTGTGCTGTTACAGAGTGAAAACCTCTCTGTGGTGGACTTCCCCCGTACAACAGAATTTACTCTCCGCCAGACAATTAAATGCAGGATTTACACACTTGTCAGGATATTACAGCCGCAAGCAGAAGACAAACAATATGACTAAAGCCTGCTCCTCCGGGCCCTGCCGCATACCAATAACATAAATATTCTCCTTTGTCTCTGACACACATACACACACACACACTCCCTGCTCTGTTGTTTTCTCTATATGTCATTGTTGACCTCTCTTGTTCTGTCTCAATTCTCACTCTGTCTGAGAGATTTTCAGATCCCCTTCATGTATCTGCAGTCTAACATTCACTCTCTTTCTACTTAACTCTGCCAAGTGTTATCCTTTAGCTATGCACTGCACTATTTCTCCCATTTTGTCCCTTTTCATTAAATCTCTTATACCTTCGCTCTCACCTCTCTTCCCAAAAGGGTAATCACTCTTCCTCCTGTTCTAACCACAGCTTTGATTTGCAGTTTCATATTCTAGCTGTAATTCATAGCTGCGCCGTTAGCAGAGGTACTTGTCTCCATGTTCTGTCTGCCAAGGGATTTATTTTGCTTCAAGATCACTGTGGAGTGTGTAGGTATATGTCCGTATCTCTGTCTTTACTTGTATGTGTACATCTATATGCCACAAGGTAGTAATAAATAAAAAAGGCACACCAGTATGAAGAAAAATCAATTTGGCGAGAGTCCAGGTGGGTTTACCCTCCACTGTATCCTTGTACAGAAGTGTGCATTCATTTTTGACAGCGCATGAGAATGCGTTAGCATGCATAGCACTCTGTGTGTGTGTGTGTGTGTGTGTGTGTGTGTGTGTCCCTGCTTATGGAAATGAATGCTTCCTCATAGATCAATACTTATCTGCCACATTTTTCCTCTTGTGTAATTATATAAGCCACCAGGCACGGGCATTATTCATACATGCAGGCGTGGATCAATTGGTTACGGTGTCTACATGCATAACCTCAGTGTTTACTGCTGCCTGTCAAAAAACAACCGACCAATGCTCCTCAGTTTAACTGATGGCAAACGCTTCTGCTTGCACGTAGCACATCACATATCAGTGTGTTTGGGTTCAGACCCTGTCGTTTAAAAATGCATTAAGTGTATCTAAGCAGTTATTCTCACTTTAAATAATTCATTGGTTAAGAGCAATTCATAAATGAAGAGATCCATACTTCTATGAGAGTCTACAGCTATAGTAGCACATCTATGAGGCTGTATGCACAGCTGATGTCAGTGTGCTAATGTGACTGGGGCAGCTGTACACCCCGACAACGCCACTCTGGGACTTTCACCCAGAGAATACCACACTGAATACAGGTTCAGTCCACCCCCCTGCCATGGCCGAGGTGCCCTTGAGCAAGGCACCGTACCTCCCCAACATCTTCTCCCTGGGCACATTGAATTGCTGCCCACCGCTCCAGTCTGTGTGCATTAGGCATCTGCCATGTGTGTGATCCTGTGCATGTGTTCCGACAGGTGCCAACTGGATGGGATAAATGCAGAAAATTTCACCGTGTTGTTTGATTAATAAAGTTTCTAAATTAAAAAAATTAAAGAAAATGGAGCAGAGAGGTGAATTTCTAGTTGTTGAACAATGTTCAGTTTTTATTTACAGATAAATTTTGTGTTAAATACTCAGCTTAAAAAATAAATTACAAAATATACTCTATATGATTAAAAAAAGGGATGCCGCTACTCTGGAGTAGTTTACCAGTACAAGGTGACCGGATCAGGGAGGCGTACAGGAGTGGGGGAGTGAAGGGGAGAGGGGACACCACCAGGTAACAGGAAAAGGGGGAAGGGGAGGTCACACACACTGCAAAGCAAGAGACACACAGATTAGAACACAACAAATATTAAGCATGCAAATGAAACTGAGTGAGGAAGCCCTCCACCTAGTGAGCCACCAGCTGTAAACCTGTGACCAGCCCACCTGTACTGGGATTGAGGGGGGCCCAGAATATAACTAACTCAAGCTGGTTAATGGAATAAAGAAAACAACTTAACAAAGCTAACTTAACTGGGGCGAAGACAAAAATCAACTAACCCAATTTATAGTCACAACACTAAATAAAACAAGGTAACCATAAGTACACAAAATAAATTTACAAAGGGGCAAAAACAGCAGTGGCTAGAGCTCAGCTACAGCAGCCGACATCACTTCCCGTTCCTGTTGAAGAGGCTAAAAATATTTCAGAGTGGTTAGGACACATACAGTGAATGTATCTCTGGTTTAGGGTTAGGGTCACCTCAACTCAACTCAAACTTTATTTATAAAGCACATTTAAAAACAACTGAGGTTGACCAAAGCGCTGTATAGGTTAATACATATAATGTACATATAATACATATAATGGCATAATACCTTGAAAAAAACCTAATCACCTTTGGTTTTTGGTTTTATTTTAGGGGCGACCAGTAGTAGCTGACTAGAGGATCTCAGTGTTCTGGCAGGGTGTAGAAGCTTGGTCAAACACTGGGGGGGTAGGCCATTAAGAGCTTTAAAAACAAACAGTAACATTTTAAAATCTACTCTGAAAGCAACTGGGAGCCACTGTAGGGACGCCAGGACAGGGGATATGTGGTCACGCTTGCGTTTGCCAGTAAGGAGACGGGCAGCAGCGTTTTGTACCAGCTGCAGGCGGTGCAAGAGTGAGCGGTCCAGGCCAAAATAAAGCGAGTTGCAGTAATCCAATCTCGTATTAATAAAAGCATGGATTATAGTCTCTAGATCTCTACGTATTTTCGATAAAATCCTCAAATGATAAAAGCTGTTTTTCATGACCAAGCTAACCTGGCGATCAAATTTCAGCCTGTCATCAAATATTACTCCAAGATTTTTTACAGAAGACTGAATGTTCGGTGTAAGGGGGCCCAGAAAGCCAGCAGGAAAGTCTGCTGGACCACATCCAAATTATCATATCCATTATGATTTCAGTCATTTCATTTAGATTCAAAAAGTTTGAGGTCATCCAGGATTTAACATCATTTAGACAATCAAGCAATGTCTGTACAGAATCATTAGATTTAGATGTCAAAGGCAAATAGATCTGAACATCATCTGTATAAAAATGAAAAGATTATACTAACTTGGGGCTTGTGACAATTACAAGAGACAAGACTGGAAAAACAATCCATTCTTGCAGCCTTAACAGCACTCTGGTAGACAGACTGGATTTCACATAGAGCTTCTTGAGAGACATGGAGCTTTTCTTTTTTCCACTTTGTCTCAGCGCGCCGACATGAGCGGCTGAGAGCATGTGGAGTTGTTAAGCCACGGTTCTGTACGTGCTTTTATGAGCATTGTTCTAAAAGGTGCAACACAATCAAGGATATCCGTGCACATAGAATTAAAATTGCTTTAAAAACAATTGTTTTGAAAGCATGGTTATCATCCAGAGTGCTAAGTATATCACCAGAAATGATATAGTCATTATACATGGCTGAAAACTGTCACACAGTTTGAGCGTCAGTACTGTTGAAATTAATAGCTGCTTGAGATGTACATTTACATCATTTAGTCATTTAGCTGACGCTTTTATCCAAAACGACTTACAAAAAAGAGAACTCATCGAGGTACAGTGTGACAAGAACATGTTAGTGCAGCAATAAGAACTACTCACATGTAATCAAGTGACAGTTGTAGAGGTGGACAGATTTATCATGTCCAGTTGTTGGTAGTGCTGGAGAGGAGGTCCTCTCTGAAGAGCTGGAGGTCTTCAGGAGGTCTTTGAAGGTAGAGAGGGAAGCCCTGAGTGGACGGGTGGCAGAGCCAGGCATCGTTCATTGGAGTCGGGAGGTTGTACCTATATAAAGGCATTCCAGTAGGTTGGCGCAGAACCAGAGACGACTTTGTAGTCAGCATTAGGGACTTGAATTTAATGCAGGCTGCTACAGATAGCCAGTGGAACTCCATGAGCAGCGGGGTAACATGTGACCTTTTGGGCTGATTGAAGACCAGACTGGATCGTCTGAAGTGTTTCACTGTGCAGGCCAAAACTTTTTAAACCTGTTTTTGCTGCCCAGTTGTTTGATACAGGAGTCATTTGCAGCAGAACCCTGGGACCTGTATCATTAAAACACACTTGCTATTACCACCAGGACTGAGACCTTAAGGATTATAACTTCAATTAAGAGTTTAACAGTATAATTAGCTGGAATAACAGTCACATTTCCACATTAAAGACGAGTTAGAAAAGCTAATTAAAGCAGAGTGGGGAAATAATATTTGGCCTCACTATTTACTGTAATAAAAACAATGCTCTGTCATATGTGGTTTAGATGAGGAGCTGTTGCTTATGTGGTATATTTTCTTATAAGCCTTCTAAAAGATTACAGCTGAATATGAAGTGCATATGAAGTGCATATTTGTAAGAACTTGCTATAACCTCTCCCTTTGTGAAGCTTAAATAATCGTTAGTATTTATGATCTCTCTCTCTCACTCTGCATGAAGAATAAACATTCTATAGTATTTATGATATCTCTCTTGGGAGGATAGTGTGTGGCTCTGTGGAACTTCATCCCTTACTCTTTCTGAGTTATAGGGTTTGTGAGATGGCCTTTGGCCTTCTCTCTCTTGGTAATGAAACAGATGTGGTCAAGTAAATTAGGGAAGACAATGACGGAAGTTGGTTCCTTAAAAGGACATTTTCAGAATTCATGTTTTCTGTGAGTATAAGACCTAGCCCGGGAGAAGAGGGGTAGAAGAATTTGGACAACAATTCGGCAGAGCAATTCGGCATGGAGATTCGGAAGGGATCCGATCAGGGGATGCATCCCAAACTCACTTGTTTCTTTGAATAGTCCTAATTATTCAAGTCAAGACAAGTTGCGGCTCTTTTCTTTTCAAGCATCCACAGACCGACTTCGGCAGCCATGGGAAAGTCACGACACTTAAATAGGTCAAATGCGTAAAAGTGCTGCTTGCTCATCCTTCATCAAATGTGAATCTGGAGAGAGGACTTGATATTCAAACAGTCTCTTTCCACACTCTGATTATTCATGCTAAAAGCATATACACATGCACAAGACTGTAGATGTAATGTCTTGTGACTCTAACCACACCCAGGCTAAAAGCTTGCTTAGATTGTTGCTGTCAGCTCTCATCCCAGTCTCTGTGTGTGGTCTGCTGCGATTTGTGTGTGAGCACACACACGTGCAGATATGCATTTAGGCAGGCATCGTTTCGTGCGGCGTGTCCATGTGTCACATTTGACTCATTCCTACATGTGCACATTTCTACATCTGTGCATGTGTGCATCTGTGTGCTTTACCCAGTCAGCTGTGCTCTCATCATATTACCGGGGGTTGTCGCGGCACAGCAAATAATTCATGGTCCAGCTAACCAAGCCAAGAGACAAGCAGGCTTGGCTTGTACAGGAAGTCTAACAGAAAATGATCCCAAGTGTGTATCTGTGTGTGTGTTAGCTTCCACCCACTCAGTATCTCAAACACAATGAAGCTTGTACTTAAACTCTATGTTGTACATCTCCTAATGTTTGTTCTCAGTGTGTGTCTGTATAGGTCAGGGACAAAAGTGTTAAAATGCACTTTGTGGGATTGAATTTGAAATCCGTCCGATGTGCTTCAATCAGTCAAACCAGTGAAGACAGAGTGTGAATATGTTGTGACCAATAAAACCGAATACCCAGAAAAGCCTGCTTATCTATGTGTATAGGAACACAAATGATCAAACCACAGAACGTCTTTCATTTCTCATTAATACAATTTATTTGTACTGATCCAAGCCTTTTTTTTTTGTTTAATCTAATTACAGAATTTTGAATTGCATTTGCGTTTCCATGACTTGCTATACATGTATGTTAAAAATGAAATGAGCAACAAATCTTGTGAATCCCTTGAGAGTTTCTCAGTAGCTGTGATTCCATCAATGTATTCTGACACATTTTGAAGTATCACATTAGAAAAGTTTGATGGAAACAGAAAATTAAAGAGAGAGTCTGTCTTGCAGAGCTAAAGGACTTTACTGCATTTCTGTATGTGAACAAAAAACATAGACATTGAAATCTTCTGGCATTGGATGCCATCATGCAAGGTGCCAACGCACACCAAAGACAGAACCTTTGGTGTTTTAGTATCTTGCTTATTTTAAATAAGTGTATTAATGATGTTTTATATATATATATATATATATATATATATATATATATATATATATATAGGATCGAATCGGTCAGGGCCGAACATCATCGAATTGCGCCGGGTCAACAAGGTCTCGTCAGTTGCTAGGAACCAGGAGGGCAAACTGATGAAATGGGCTACTGGAACCAAACACTAATGGACGAGGGCAGAAAATACCCAGGTTGCTGGAATGCTGCTATACAAGCAATCCCAGAGAGAGAGGGGATACATGCGAATGTGGGACCAGTGGATGCTTGAAACCCACAATCAAGGCTAACAAAGAAACAACTATTAGCCCAGTGTTCCAGCATCATGGCAAAATCTACTATCCACAGCTAGAGGTGTGAGATACAACAGATACTCTGACAGAGGGCCAAGACCACGACAGGTCAGCGGGGATGTCATCATCACCCCACAACCAGAGATTGGGTACCAAGCCCCAACAGTTACCAACAGCCTCAACACAAGAGCTGCTGACCTGAGAAAGAAGATCGTGACCCAACTGGAATCCTGGGCCCCGACAAATACCGAAGCTGAGTTACCAGAGTACCTTCAGAGAGATCTACTAGTGGATGTGAATGCTATCTAAAGACAATCTCCACCAGAACCATCACACGAGACCAACTGAGATCACTGAGACCAGCAAGCTCAGTCAGAGTACAGCAACAGTAATCGGTAAGATGCTTGGATACAAGATGGGCTCCAGAGCTGAAGTGTACTTAAGTCAAGACAGTCCTAATCATGAAGGACCCTCCAACTGTAAACATCCAACTGTTTTCTGTCTCTGCACAACATGGCTCAATACATGGCGAGCTGCAGAAAGGAATTGGCAGTAACACCAGGAGGCAAGCTGCTACTGGTTGATAGAGCAGTCCTTAAGACTGTAAAAGAGACAGACCAACTGCACTGCACTGGATTGACTACAACAGGGGTGTCAAACTGTTCACAAAGGGCTAGCATGGCTGCAGGTTTTGTTCCAACCAACCAAGAGCACACAGTTTGACCAGTCAACCCTCTGAAGACTGAGATCAGTTGATTAAATGAGTCAAGTCCGGTGTGCTGCTGCTTGGTTGGAAGAAAAAACACACTGGCCCTTTGTGGAACAGTTTTGGACACCCCTGGACTACAAAGAAAGCCTATATGACTCAATGCTGCACACATGGATACTGGAATGTCTGGAACTGTATAAGATCAGCAGGAACCTGAGAACCTTCATCAGAACTCAATGGAAATGTGGAAGACAACCTAGAGGCCAACTCAAAGCCCATCGCCCAAGTCAACATCAGAGTGCGGCATATAGGAGAGTCGATCAGATTATTCAGATTGTGTAAAAAGTGGCTCTGGTACAGATTCCGTAGTGGGGCCACAATCAGCCACCTGTTATATATATATATATATATATATATATATATATATATATATATATATATATATATCTTAGGGTCACATACCTTACATATTCCATGGTTCTCCCTCAAAACATCTGTTAGACCATAAACACTTACATCAATAACAACAACCTTTGGTAGAAAGGCTCTACACGTTGATGGAGCGCTAAAAGAATCCAAGCCTAAACACATACATGAACATTAGCTGGTATGAGAACATGAGCACAGCAAATGTTTTAGATTATTGTTAACATTAGTAATATATTTATTAATCCCACTTTGGGAAATTCAGTACACACACTGTACCTGTAGGCATGTATTAGTTTATATGAGCAGTTATGGATTCAGTGCCGTGCTCAAGGGCACCACAGCAGAGCACAGGAAGTGAACTGTACACTGTTGAGATTATATTACAAGTAGCTGATAGCCACACAGGGTCAGCATGAATGGAACGTGAAAGTGAAAGTGAAATTAATATATTTGGGGTTCATTAGTTGATCTCTGGGGACGTGAGACTCCAGAGTTCTGTAGTGAAGTGTGAGTCTCTCTCCCTGTTGTAAAAAATCAGATTCTCTTCCAGCTCAACTAGCTTTTGTTTAATGTGGCGTGATGCACAGCAAAGTCCAATTAAACTAAACCATCTAAAAAGACAAGGGACAGGAAATAAAACCACACTGTAAATATTGATACTCTACATAAAAAGCTATACCATAAGCGCATTTACAAGCAATCGGCTTGACTCAGATGAAAAATCCCATGCAGGCAATTAATAATGGAAAATCCAATCTGCATTTCTGCCAGTTAATCATTCCATTCTTCAGTGGAAATTGAGTGTGATTTGTCAGCAGGGGTTCAGCAAAGCGAGTTAAAAGCCTGCAGCAACAGTTTATCAGCCTGTAAGTAATAGAAAATAAACTTTGATTGACACAGCACAGCTGGGAGTGTACACTGCCTGGAATCATACATTTTATTAGTTTTGCTTGAAAACTCATATAATGCAGGTTTTATATTTTGTATTCTTATATTTTCATGTGTCTGTGATGCTAAATATGAAGCAGAACAGCCAGCCAGCTTGTTAGATTAGTTTGGCTTAGCTTAGCATAAAAAAAAAACTTGAAAAGGACTATCCTCTGTCCAAAGGTATAAAAACAACAACACATAAAAAATAAAAGGACAAGTTGTAGTCTTGTGATGGTTATGTGCCAGACTGGCCAAGAAACAGACTGACATGAAACCCACCAAAAACATTTCTGTCCTTCTTTTGTATGGATTCAAACTATATGAATGTCACATGTTCATTTTGGAACATGTAGTGGATTTTGTTCACCCTGTTTCTAGTCTTTATGCTAAGCTAAGTTAACCAGCTGTTGGCTGTAGCTTTATGTACTGTACAGACTTCAGAACAAACTGTTGGTGAGAAAAAATTCCCAAAATCTAAAATGTTTTCTGAATATTTTTTTTTTCTCCTGAAATGTCTCAGGCTACATGTGAAAGTCAGATGGACGTTCATTGGCAGAACACTTCCATTAACCACAGCGACTGTGAAAAGAACCCCATTGACCCTGAGTGAATGTGAGTAAAGCTGCCAGGCCTCATGACGTCCATTGTCAAAGACAACATGCCAACTAGTCTGGACCCTCGCTAACAGATCAACAAAACTGTTCTCCACTCAGTTTTTATACACCCTGAAAATAAGAACACAGACATCAGTATGTAACACAGCTTAACAGTTGTGAATGGACGTGTCTTCTCTCAGTAGTTTGGGAAATTAAGCTGTTATTTTAGTATGTCAGATGTACATTTGATCATCTGATGTGATCTGATCAAACATTTGGGTATGGGATTAATATATTAAGCCCATGCAGTCATGCACTCATATATTTCATTTCCTCAGTTTTCTCATGAGACTTTCATTTGTTTTTTCGATATAATGGGATCATTTTCTCGTGATCTTAGGATAATGACTGTTTGTTTGTTTGTGTGAACCTTTCATGCTTGGTTGCCAGACGGTCGTCAGACAGCAGAGGGGAGAAACTGTCATCCTGGACCAGAGTTTGTGCCAGCTTTGGGATTAACCTTTCACTCTCCACAGCAGTGAAATGACACACAGGAGCTCTGGAGTTGACACTGAGACACAGTAACCGTGTACTGCATTATACCCTGTACATATCTCTCTAACTGAACTTCTACCGCTAACCTGCTCTGTTCCTCCGCAATACACACACATTCACTCCACCCATCCCTGTTGCTTAACCACTCACATGCATACACCTTACACTATTCCCCAAGGGAGTTTCATGACTCTTATAACACACGGGATAACAAGATAATTCTCGAGGAAAATCTTGATAAATCTCGAGGAATCAAAAAGATAGCAGTATATTCATTGAATTCATTGAAGGACACAGGAGGACTCAATGTATCAGCATCAGAGCAGCAGGAGTTTGTAGATCAGGGAGTCACATCCACGTTGAATTAGTTATGTTGTTAGAAAATGATCCCCCTATCTCAGGAAAACAAATGAAATAAACTTGAGAAAACAGAAAATGAAATGTATGAATGCATGACCACTTAGGGCTTACGTTAAAAGGATCTAGATTGGGGCCAGTAAACTTAAACTACTGACCACCAATGATTATCTGATACTTCTCTGGCCTCCCTTCTTATGATTTCACTGAATTTACCATTTCTTTGTGTTGCCTCACCATATCAACAATCATGTGTTGCTCTATTTTAAATAAAATAATCCATGTAATGAGGCTGTTACAATTCCCCACATTCATTATAATTGATCATGTCTTCAATCAAAGTATGGTGTCATGAATTATTCGCCTTGCCTACCTTACGGAACATCAGTAGCAGCAGTGAACAAAGGACAGCTCTCACTTTAACCTTTAAGTATTCTTCCTTCTGTCAAAGACAAAAGGCCAAGAAAGAACAAGAAATTAGAAACACAGACGACCAGTTACCTCAAAGAGAAAAAACAACAAAGTAATCTTAAGTAATTTTGGTGAGCAGGGGATCAAGCTAATCCTGGAGCTGCAGGAACACATTATTGGTACAGTAGGAGGAATAAAATAGTAGCAGGTGGAGCAGAGCACACATCGGTATCTCACATCTCCATTAAATGCAACACACAGTTCAGGCAGAAGATCTCTCTTTAAATGCACGCCCCAAAAATTCATATACAAGACCCAGATATTAAATATGCAGCATCTGAAGCATGCTTCAAAAAGCAATATCCTTTTTTTTCTTTTACATATACATAAAACACCATGACTCTGAATCCCAAATAGAAGCTGTAGGTCCAGTATAGCCATTTTTATGACTGGCTGTATTATCTCCTAATAACGGCCCTGTTCACATGATGGAAATATTCTTTTCACCATCCAGAGCTTTAAGGGACTTTAAAAGTCTACAGCTGCGCGTATAGCTGTACTTATACAGTGGTGCTTGTGCTGATGTAACATGCTTTATTTTAAACATTCACCATGTTACTTTTTACATTTTACATTTTAGCATGCTAATCTTTGCTAATTAGCATGAAACTGAAACTGAGGCTCGGGGGAATGGCATTAGTTTTGCATGTTTGAAACCAGAATCGTGTGACTTTTCTACCATGAAATAACGGATTTTAAATCACTTTGCTTGCATTTTGCTTACCTGTGAGAAGTACATTGATATTGCAGCTTTGAAGATTTAACGGTGCAGACTGTTGAACATACAGAACGTGTAAATACGCACAGCACATTTGTCAATTCAAAGACTACAGATGGCGTGCACTGCACATTCCTGCTGTTCTGTGACGGCTACAGAGAGAAGACGCTCTGTAAAATGTGTAAGAACCACCTGTTCATTTACTTTAACCCAGAGACTTCCTTTGATCAGATTTTGTCTTCTGATGTACATTTTAAAAAGTGTGTGTGTGTTGCGGTGACTTGGGTGACTCCCTGTGGTGAAATCAATAAATGCCAAGAATATGCCGTCAGAAGATGGCAACCTCAAGCTGAGGATGAACAGACAATACATACAATAGATTTCCTACAAAAACTTATTTCATTTGCAATAACTCAAAATATATAAACACATGAAACTTCTACACATAAGGCCATATGAGTTCATATTCTCTATGAGTACAGGGGATGAGCAAACAGTATCACTTATGTTGAACCCACACTCGAAGCCAAGCCATGGTCTCTCCATCAACTCTATTCATTAGCACAAGAAATGGGTAGCTTAGCAGATCTGCAGCAGTTTTTCATACAGCTATCTTGTCTTTCTTTCTTAATGTCAGATGCTGTATGTGAACTGGTTCGCCCATGGTAATCTGCTATTCAGATATAACAAATAACATAACATATAAGAATGGATTGAATTTAAAAAATAATGCTGACCTCAGAGTTCTGAAGCAGAGATGATTTTTGAGACACAGCGAGCTCGAATAGTCGATTTGTGTGTGGACTTTTATTTAAAAGACTGTGGAGACGTCCTCAGCACCAAGAATAGTAAAGCTGCTTTTACTGTTAGGATGTATTAAACATGCTCATGCTCAAATTTGCATTTGATTGTACAGTACTGCTCCATCCTGTGTGCGTGGCCTATTGTGGGCAGCCATGTGATTGGTTGTTGCAGTGATGCAGACCGACAGTTCCGCATTTTAGCGTCACTATGCTACAGTGCTGTGACTATTCCTGATTGGTTATTTATTGGTTATTTAAGTTTCATACTGAACTATAGGACAATTACTACATAACACTAATTCCTGGACATTGTCATTTCTGGCTCCAAAATGCTGTGACTGTCATTCATTTGTCTACAGCCTAATTTAATTATACATAGTTGTCCATATTTGTTGTTCTATTTATTATTTTTATTAAAACAAAGTTTTTCATTTTTTCTTATAGTTCCAGTTTTTCTGCCTAAAGTTGCAGCAAGTACAATGTTAAGAAAATGACATGGTTTGGATCAAAAATCGAACACAGCAACTCAAACATAATTGACAGCTAAACTCAGTGCTACTTTAAATGCAGCTGCTCCAGAGGACAGTTACATACAGTATGTCATTTAGAATGAAATTATCACAGATGTTTTATACATCACCCTATGCTTTCTCCATATATGCATATATCCATCTAGAGACAGAAAGTCCTCTCTTCATTAGTATTATGTTCAGTCATTCACGTATTCCTAATTCCTAATTACAATATTTCTGACAGCAACTGAAGGTAAGAAAACACTTAATCAGGCTTTACAGGCTGCAGCAGGGATTTCCAAATTCCTGATAGGATACATGTTACAATATAGTATGTTTAAATCCTCTCGATTCTCCAGTGAGATTATTAGGCTTATCAGGGATAACGCTTATGCTTGGATCTCAGAATGCCTCAGGCAATTATGAAGGAGGCTGGGAATACGAGTGCAGCATGATATCCTTTACTTTGGTCTACTTATCAAGACACAAGCTGCAAGACATGCTTGTATTTGGAGGTCCAGGTCAGAGCAGGTGTATTCTTACCCAGAGATAATGAAGTGGAGCTGTGTGAGACATTCTGTTTTTATTGTCAGCTGTCAAAAGTAGAGACATCTCACTTTTATCGAAGTATCTTAAGAGAACATACTTCATAGTTGGTTGAGGTTGTGATTTTATTTTATTTTATTAATGTTTGTAAGCTAAATCTCCTTTGGTTAAATATTTACAGTAGCTAAACCAGATTTGGCTCTTATATATATTGAAGTCATATTTTGCATAAGAAAATGTAAACAAATATTATCACACAGCTATTATGCTGATTGAATTTTTCACAAGAGCATTTTAGTAAAAAGCTTATTTATGGAAATTGTGTCCTCACTATACGTTTGTATTCCAAGTAATGGTGGTTAGAGGGATGAATAAAGTAATGCTAGCTGTAATGGGAAATGACCAGACTGTCAGAACAGATAGTGTGTAACCTCAGCACTCAAACTGAATGTAACGCAGTGTGATGTATGTATGTTGTTTTGCCAACGAGTACTAATTTTAGCTGATCAAGATTCAAGATTCAATTGAAGATCTTCATTGTCATTTCACAGTGCACTGTAAAATGAAATTACGAGTAAAAACTCACAGATTAAAAAACACCACAGAATAAATTAAATAAGAAGATAAGCTAACGTAAGCTAATATTCTATGTGAAAAATAACAGCAGAGACAAACAGACTTGCTTGTGGTTTGGAGTACCGTGTGAACTCGTGGGCGTGTTGCAGTTCAAGTTACAGGTTTAACGCCAATACACAAGGTATCATCCATTTTTACGCTTCTGTCAGGAGCTGCACTGCACCATCACTAACTATAGACGATTTCATCTGGTTTCCTTGTCATGAATTAAATATTTATGATGCACACCCTATAGGAAAAATATTGAGACTGGCAGACCTTCACTAATCTATCTATTGAATTGATGCAGTAATAATTGCATTCTACAATTATTAAGCACAGATGGGTACAGTATATTGGCCAGAGCAGCTCTACCTGAAGGAGGAATAAACTCAATCTATTACAGTTATTTCCTCCAGTTGGCTCCGGTGTGCTTTGTTAAAGTTTCTGCCAATTAAAATGCACATTCAGTCTCAGGCAACAAGCTGGTGTAATGTTGCAGAATACATCGTACCCTCAGAATAACATGGTTAAACTTTGTAATCATATTTTATAAATATTCATTTGGAGGTAAAAAAAAATAAATAAATAATGATTGAGGTGTAATTATTACTCAACTTATATGGTTGATAAGATAAACAATGTAACTATGTAGCATATTTACACATGTAGAAGCATATTTAGAAGAACAAATCTGAGAAGAAAACAAAAATCTAGCAGGCAAAACACTCTGACACACTCCTGAAATGGAATCTGAATTCCAACCAAAACGCCACAGTTGCAACGTGCCAGAGACATGCTCGATGGGGCTTTGGGGTTACAGTAGTTCTGTTCACACAGTTTTATTCAAAAATATAATATGCATTTTGGATGTGTTCACTTTAATTTTCACTTCATAATTACAATAACAATAATTAGGTTACAGCCACTTTGTCTTTTTGATACCACCTCTGAGGCATGCTGCAGTCACATCCTTGAACTCTACACGCTGTGCTCAACTATAATGGATCTGGGTGTCTCTTTAGAATCCAGGCTGTCATGAATCAGCGGCCATGATGTAACTAACTGCTAAGTGTCCCAACATGGGGAGAGCACTCAAAACACTTGGCATTTTTCACATTAAAAGCATACAAATAAAGGGAAAGAGTTAAGTTACATTAACGGCAGCAGCATCCAACAGGAAATGCAATGAAAACAGTACTGTCAGAGAATTTGAAGTAGTGTCATGGAAATGTTCATTATCGTGAATTTATCAAGACACCAGGTAAACACGGAGGACCTTTTGAATTTGTGTAACACAGGGGAAATTAGCACATAACTCCTTGATAACTCCTTCAGAAGTAGATTCACTCGTTCTTTCATGGGAAAGTCTTGGTTTTGAAACAGGCGTGCCACATATAGATCCAAAGTAAACACGAGCTGATTGACAGCTCCAAACTAGAGTCACTCATGGTTCACTGAGTGCCCCAGGCAGATCATAAAATGTTGGATGGATACAGGTTGAAAAATAGCCCATAACTACAGTCATTGTTTCTTTGATGGAATTTCTGCGTTATTTAACAGCAGACAACAGAGTGACAGAGGAGACGAGTGAGACAAGGACGGCTGGTGACAAACGTTGACAAGCTGGTTTGAACTGCTGTCTCTGAGGGTGCTACATGACATCAAGTACCCTTGAGAAAATAACACTTGCAGCCAGGTAACTGACAGCCTTCAGTTGCTCAGGGTTCACTGAAGGTTTGAAAGTATGCAGGATGGTTGTATGTTGCACAACAACACATGAGAAATGTCAGTATTGATGTATTGATTTAGATGATCTTGCTGATGTGTGAATCAGATTATTTTCCCTCACAGGACACCAGACATTCAGATGACCTTCCCCTGAGCGAGAGGGGTTTGGATCCTTGCATTATCTTATGATACAGGGTGTTTGTATGTGGTACACATGCAGGATGATTGTCAGCTGTCATCTCACAGTAATCCAGCTATTCGATGAACAGTAAATAATGAAGATCTGCATATACATCAATGTAGTCTCTTTGGTAACACATAAATAAATCAATCCAGATTGGTGTGCAGGTGTTTAAGGTAAAATAAGTAGCGCTAATAGTGGAATATTTTCATGTTATGATATGATATTTACTGAAATAAGATCGAATGACATAATAATAAGCTGGTACAAAACATCTGAAAGCCTGGATGACAATATTCTGGACTATTCTGGACAACTTTGAACAACATGTATACATAAAAGGAGCCTTATGTAACCAAAGAATAATTTTAAATCTGTCATTCTGACTTTGCACCCTGTACGTCTGTTCTTGTACTATACGTCCCATAACTTCCTGATGGACAGTAAAGTAAACTGCTGCCAACTGTAACTTTTGTTAGCCGATGTGAGCTCAGTTTGTTAGCCGGGCTGCCTGGACTATGAGTCCAGAGAACCAGAGGAGTGTTAGTGTTTGTACCACTGAAAAGAGGAGGTTTTTAAGCCCAGGGTGTGTGGGAGTGCTAACAGGGAGCTGAGCCAATGTTGTGCTAGAACCAGAGCTGGGAAAGTGGACAATGTAACTGGGCTCAACTAAGAAGAGTAAAAGAGTGACTGAGCAGGAAGTCAGTGGATAAGGGATAAAGTTAGTGTTGATGAATCAAAGCTACACACTGTTCAGCCACAGATTTGGGTGTGATTCAGTTACAGATGTCTTGTTAGTTCACTTTCTAACTCTAAACTAAACAGCCCAAATCAACACTGACTTCAGTGACATCAGGCTGCATTTGAGTTTCTAATCAGTTTACATGCATTTCTATTTTAGCATTTATTTCCTTTTTTTCATGGAATCTCATTTGTAAACCATTCGTATGGCTGTTGTATCAATTATTCCATTTATACATCTCTGCTTCATGAATATGAACTTCCCCTCTATGACTGTATGACATCATGTCACGGTTCATGACTTGGCTGTTAAGCCATAATCTGGTATAGTGATGAATATTCAATCAGGTTCTCATTAATTCTTCTTCTCTCATGGTTGAAAGAAATATTAAGTTCTTGGGTTGCAAACAGTGCAGAAAACAAACATCCATCAGAAAGAATAGAAGCCTTTTTGAATGTTAAATATGCATAATGCATAATGCACTAATATGAACAAAATGATAATAAACTAAACATCAACCTTTATCCAAAATGACTTGTCCTGTCTTTGTCTTGATGAAACATCGCCTGTTGTGTCTCACAGGCCTCTGTTTCTTCTCTGTTATGTCTGAAGAAGTTCTGTGTCCTCGTTGACTTCCAGTGACATGCAACATGTCTTATGATTCATTATACAGCAGCTAAAAAGATCCTGAATGGTCCTTCACCTCAGATCTGACAGGAACTTCACCATTAATATTTGATTAAGGAAAATCATAAATCAAATGTGTACACAAGTAATTCACGATGGACAGTATATCCAGTGTGTGTGCGTGTGTGTGTGTGTGTGTGTGTGTGTGTGTGGTCACTCTGTCTAAACATTACAGGCTCTCTCTGCTGTCAAGGCCATTACATTTGACCTTCCCGGCCCTCCTGGCAGCTGTAACTGATGGCACTAACAGACTTAATGGCCATTGAACTCCACTGAACCAACAGTACATAAATCAAAGGTTTGAGCTGAAGAGGGTCCAGATAGTCCCAGGCCACTGAAGTCACATCCTCAGTCCGCTGTTCAAGTGCAGAACAAATAAAGCAGTGTCCATAGTGAGAATAAAGGCCCTGGTTTGATATTATACACTGTTTACCATCTACTACTACTATTACTCACAAAACTAGTAGACCCATCTGAGTACCAATACCAATACCCTGCTGTCTTTTTACCAGTTTCAACAGGTTCATCACCCTTTGTCCTGAGACCCATGATTTGGGTATGGAACCCCCCCAAAAAACCCTTTTAAAAAGGAAGAAATGGACCAGCAGGCTAAAGGTTTTCTGGTTTCACAAAGCTAGCTCAATTTGAATCTTGGCCGTTCAACCTGTCCACGGCCCAACCACTGCCCAGTCAGATCACAGGAAACATGGACATGGACTGTTGGTCATCATCCCAACAAGACCTTTACAGTGACAATAATAACAAAAAGTAACATTTGTTTATAGTTCAGAATCATTTCACTGCTCCAGACTCATCTCCATTCTCTTTTTTAAAAAATGCTTCTAACAACAGAACACTAAATATGGCATGATGATTAAAGCTGCATTTTAATTGGACTAAATTTAATAACAGAAGGAATTCCTGACACTCATGTTACAATATAGCTCATGAGGAGACTTTATGTGGATAATTGATGGTAGAAATTACACCCACTGTGGTCTCTTAATTAAAAAACATCCACATACTGTTAATTAGCTCCTATTATTACAAATGCTACATTTTAGACCTCTTCATACATCCTCTTCCTCTTCTTTGGCAGCAGGAACAGATGATCCTTTTTTATGCATCTCATATTTGTTCATTGTCGGAAAAGCAAAAAATACTCATTCTGAATTATTATGTATATTTTTTTTATGTGGAAACCATCTCAACAGTTTATTATTGTGGGGGTTCTGTTATTAATTACAGCTCTGGAAAAAAAGAGACCACTGTAAAAGTTTCTCAGTTTCTCTGATTTTACTACTTATAAGTATGTGTTTGAGTAAAATGAACATTTTTGTTTCATTCTATAAACTACTGACAACATACTGACAACAAATATTTGGAGCATTTATTTGCAGAAAAAGACAAATGATCAAGATAACAAAAAAATGTTTTCAGACCTCAAATCAAAACAAGATCACACAGTACTAATGTTTTAACTTAGGAAGAGTTCCGCAATCAATATTTGGTGGAATAACCCTGATTTGTAATCACAGCTTTCATGCGTCTTGGCATGCTCTCCACCAGTGGTCTCGTAATTTTTTCCAGAGCTGTATATTGTAGACAGTTCATCTTGCTCAATAGAAGCTGACTTTCCCTGTGGGTACATTAGAGTTTCATCTCTGTACCACACTCATGGTTCTGGTGATGTGCTTCTTTCCCATGAACACACTCATGCCTGGATCAGTAAACCCAGAGATAACAGAGCCAGCTGACAACCACCTTCGAATCAACTCATTTTATGGTAACAAAAATAAAACAATTCTTATTTCTGGGTGATTAAACACAAATCAAAACATAGTTATGAATATAATATTACATTTCTGACAAATTATGTAAATAGAGCAACCTAAATCTGACACACTGGACTTTGGTCAAAACCTTTAGGACTGTAGGATGAACAGAGAAAGATGAAGTTGACCACTCAGTTTCACACATTCACTCATTCACAAACTATATTGCAACACGGTCATTTTAAACCAAGGCCACTGCAAAAACTTAACAAGACCAACACGTCCTTAATTAAACAAACATATCTTGAAAAATGTTGCATATATTTTAAAGAAATAGAAATAGGAAGAAGCTTACTATAGCATATGAAAGACAGCTGGATAATAAAGAAAGTTTAAAGAACCTCTAGTGTATAAACCAAGCTTCAATTCATTGTGAGCTCAGATTATGAGCCATTCTTCTGCCTCACACAGACAAGTCAGGAGACAGTTAACTTTGTTTGAGACCTCTGTCTCAACAGCAACACATTCGTGACACACTCTTCTTTCTGTCGGTGCTGAATCATCTGGTTTTACCAAAGATGTTCAACAGCAACTGAAGTAAAACTTAAAGAACGTTCTGAACGTCTGTGACAGAAGCCACCGCCTGTTTTCAACCACATGACATTTACAACACTTCCAAACTAGATGAGGGGTGAGGGGACTACACTGACTCAGGCAACATCAGAGTATAGATATACTCACAGACTTTTACTTTCTGAATATTATTTTGAAAGTTTCCTCCATGCATCCACTGCAGGTGATGAAAGCTGCTCCACCTTTTCTCCTGGGCTCAACTACACACAAACAGGGCTACAGTGACTTGTGCTGCCTTTCTATAACCTGTCTCAAAGCTGAAGTACAACACACAGTGAAGTCACATCACAGCCTTCATTCTGAATTCGGGGAATATCAAAGAATTTTAAGGCTTTTAGAGCTGAGCTGTCCTCACATTTCCATGCCACATATTTCAAGATCAAGATTCATGACATTAAATTCAGAAACGTAATAAAAAGGTTTGGGTCTCTGAGTTTTACTATCGCCACTGTCCTTGCCACTCGCAATGACAGTTTCATCTCTGATCATCCACAATAGTGAATGGAAGGATACAAAGAAGAGAGAATACACAACAACATTTAAATCTGTAAATGAGTGGAATGAATGAAGCTGGCCACAAAACCCTCAACACCAAATACACACACACACACACGAAAGTCTCAACAGCTTGTTATTCTGAAATACTGTGTATTTGCATCCATAAACTCACACGCACAGCTGATTATGAACCGTGAGCCAACAATTACTTATAGGCTAATGAGGCAAAATGAAACCCTCACACACACACAGACACACACACACACACACACACTTAAAGTTTCGAACTTTTTAACTACCTGTGGGTGAATAATTAATCTATCTAAGTGCAAACATAAACACACACACACACACACACACACACTATCACATCCATTAGTAAACTGCTTGCAGGCTGATAAATGAAGTAAATGACTTGAGGGTATTTAACAGGCTAAAATTCAGCTTTGTTCTGAAGCTCATTATCCCTGTCTGTCTAACTTTAGTCACCAGGATGTATTTAACAACTCAGGAGGAGACATGTTGACACAGTTTGTATCTGCTATGGAAAACCAGGTTTATTCAAACTTTATACATCAGTGTGTTGAAATGAATCACATGAATCAGATTATGTAACAATAGCCCAACTAGACATATCGCATTTAGAGAGATTTATCAATTAGCAGTTTAGGAACCAATGAAGTCAAAAGTAAACATCTTTGGTTAAGGTGGGAGTTAATAGGTTAAGTATGTCGCGTAGACAAACATATTCTATCTATTTAGTTGTACATGCTCATGAATTAAGTGGAAACCATTTGGTATGAGATTAACATTGAATCAAGTTCATTAGTAGTCAGAATTAAAGCACCTGAGGATAGTGAAAAGCTGCATGGTGTATTCATCAATATTTCAGTCAAAATGAATTAGAAGTGAGTATCTGGTGTTGAGGTCATGGCGTTGTCACTGCTTACAAGGATATAGCAGGGCTGTGGTTTTCAACCGTTTCTCTTTAGGGAATCCTTTTCCGTCATTGAGTAGACTAGCCGAGTAGCATATTTTATGGATATTTCATTTTATATTCAACATCAAACAATAAAAGTACAGAACAACTGATTCACTGTACAATGAATGCAATAACTGCTGGAAGTCTAAATCCAATGATTTGGATACATTTTGAGAAGAATACAAGATAATAATTTTCTGTATTATGTATTTTTTGTGGAAGTAAATGAAAATGAATTCAAAGACACCCCAAAAATCAAAGTGAATAAAAAATGCAGCAGGTTAGTCCATTTTGCAGAAATTTCATTGCAGCAACTCATAATGGTATTCATTAGATTTGAGGGTCCAGAACCCCAGTTTGAAGGCTGTGTGGGGAGAGTGAGCAGTAAAACCTTATCCAACTTCTCCAATCTTCAGACAGATGGTGGTTAACAAGGAGTCATCAGACTAAACTTTGTACATTGAATCATCACTGTAACCGACTTAATGAGTAAAATAAAAGCACTACTGTCAGCAAAGGCATCATATACATTATGTTTAACAAAATAAGTAAACAGCCACAAAACCCACATAAACAAACATGATTAACTTTGTTGCAGATGTGGGTGTTGAGCTAGAAGTACAGCTGAGACTGATGGTGGTTCATTAGTTTGACCCAATGACAGCAGGTTCAAAATTACCATAGATATTAAGATCCATCACCTGGCAACAATGAATATCTTCACAAAATTTTATAGTAGTTCACCCAGTATTTGTCTCTGTCTGTCTATTTCAGTCTGGATCAAGTTATGGACCAACTGACCAGTTGACAGACATTACCATTCCTTGAGCGAAGCAGCTGAAAAACACCTTACATACTCAGTGGTTACAATTTGAACTGAAGTGAACAAAATTACTGAGAGTGCTGCTTACAGCAGTTTGTAGGCGCAAAGTGCACCAGCGCACATGGTCCTAATGGAAGTTAGCTTTATGTGTTGCAGAGCAGAGTAGTCCTTGTTATCCGAGATGTGTACCTGGACTAGGCATTAGTATTTAGTTTAATCAATATGAAATTGCTGGGAAAAAATAGGTGCATCATACTTTTTGCTTGTTAAATCTACCCTACCAATATACAGTATCTATCTATCTGAACAACAATATGGCTCCTCCACCACTAACCAGCCAAACTACTATAGCAACAACTAGAGCGGATTGTCTTACTCCTAGAAGACAAAATCATTTTGGCCAATCTTCCTTTTCTGTCAGAGCCTCCAGGACTGGAACAATTTGCCGCAACACATCAGAACTATGATTCCTTCTCCACAACATCAAGATCCCGGTTCATTAGAAGCCACACTGTGAACACTGGAACAAGCATGTGTTTGTTTGTTATTTGTTTTGTCTTTTCTCCCTGTTGACTACAGATAAAAATAACTCTAATATGTCTAATATGGAAAAATATATCTAATATGTACTGTCCACATCAAATAAATAAATGAAATAATGAACTCAACTACCAGGCAGTTACCTGTTCCTATCATCTTTACATCTTTACATTGTCCTTACTTTCTACATATTAGAACTTTTTACATAGTTTAGCAAGTAGCTGTAGGTCCTGAAACTTTTCTCTCTAAATTCAGGAGATATTAGTGACTCCAGTCTCCTGCAGGACATTGGTATGAATATTTGCTCCTCCTCCTGAGCATTTTCTTCCTTCGGTTTCTGTACCATCAGATGTACAGACTGTGTGCTCGGCAGAGGTTCAAGGAGGTCTTAATGTCACAAAGCATGATGGAAAACCCCAATTCTGCCTCTCATGGATATATCATCACCATCTCAACTTGTGCTTTATTGTTTCCCTCGGCCCTCTCTTTCTTCCCTGACCACTTTCTCCTGCTCTTTCACCTCATTTCCCCTCTCGTTCTGCTACCACTACTTTATCACTTCCTGTTTCTTCCATCTTTCTTTTTCTCATCTCCTCCCTCTCTCTAACACTTTTATTACTTCTATACTTTTTACTTGGATGTTCAGTGGCTGGTTTCGTCAGCTTCTCGCCTCTGATTTTAAAGGCTGTGCATGAGGACAGAGATGTTCATGAAGGAGATTCATGTCTGCCCCGTGGTACCTGTTGGACATGAGCCAAGCCACTGCTGTCTCTACCACGGCTTCCTCCGAAACCATTATTCTCTCTGTCCTGTTCATGCTGTTCCAAACTTTAATCTTATGTCCAACATCTCTGCTCTCTTTTTTTCATTTAGCTGAACTCCTGTTTCCTTCTCACTTGATTTCCTCCAGCTCACTTATTTATGTTGCATCAATACAGAGACAGATATCACGTAACACATACAAAAAACATTCTGGTCATGGACTCATTACAGGCAACCAATTAAATTTGAATGAATGAAGTCACAGTCATGAAAAGAGCTGCTAAAAACTTTGCTAAAAGAGCAAAAACAGCCTGATTCATGATTTATACCCCTCTAACTTTTCCTTCCCACTTTCCTTTGTCTCCATTTCTCTCCTCAGTCACAGTCATTACCTTTCCCTTCACATCTGCTGAACTTATTGTTATTCCATTCACCTCTGCCAAGGGCAAGTTATTCTCCATCTGAAATTTCATGGAGCCATTTATGGAAGGTGTTCTAGGCAACTTTGCACTTTGCCTCCACCAAGTGGCAGCAGCAGATCCGGATATCCATTTTGGGAAATTGGAAAAAAAAGTATTAACCAGAAATCTATTTACAGAACATACTTCAGATGGAGAGTCGCCTCTGGACAGATGGGTCACTGACTGGAGACAGCTTTAGATCAATGCAAAGTTGATGAACAATTCTTTCTCTTTCAATTATGCATTTGTATAAAGACAGTGGATCACTATTATGGAAGCTTTGTCCAGTATCACTAATTCTATCTGCTGTTGTATATTTAAAACTGTAACTGCTTTTTAAATGAACAATTTGTTATGTGTAATTGATACATTTTTCAAATAAATTGCCCAACACTGCCAGAGAATAATGCAAATTACAAGTTAATGGAAAGGTTTGAAATGACGGTAAAACATTAAAGTATGAAAACTTGTTGTCAGTAGATGAGTCAAATATACACCTTCCCCCTTATCCCAAAAGTATTGTCTATGATTTCAACTTCAGAGACACTCTAATTCCATGTTCTTACTCCCAACACATCACTTCCTCCAGCTTGGTCAGTGCCCTCATGCTAGGAAGTTTGGCGCTGTGGGTAAACCTTTAGCATTATTTCTAGAGTTTCAGGGATCCATGTTCAAATTAGAATAAATATGAAATGTGCAGACTTTCAAAATAAAGCGTGCATTGTTAACGTTATGAAACAGTCAGTCTTTGGTTAGGTATAGGGACAAAAAAAGAACTTATATTTAGAGAAGGTTGTAAGTTACAGTGTTTAAGTATGTTAAATATGTTATAATACATAACCACAATGCGTGACATGTTTGAGTGTAGAATGGGCTGGTAATTCACACACTAAGAGAAGTAAACAGAGGTCCCTGTTAGCACTTTGTTTGAAGCATCATGAAGTTATTAGATCTCATTTTACTGCAGAATAAGAAATGATTTGAATTATTATTTCATAAAAGTTTATTTTGTAGCTTTTCTTAATTGGTGAAGATGCAGACCACATAACTGCAACATCACTGGACTTTGGTTGCAAGTCATACCCCCTCCCCATGTTTTCCTCTACTGTCACTATCACATAACACATCCATCACATCAATTAATAATATATTTTTTTTTTAGAATAATGGCCTATTAAATTTAGTTTATAAAGTTTAGGTTATAAAGTTTTACATTTCAGTTCTGCACATGTTGTAGGTCAGACAATGACAAACATTCTGTTTAAGACTTCTACCAGCTCAGCTTTAATCCAAGTGGACCTCCTGAATCTCCACTGACTGTGGAAAAACTTTGCTTAGAGTTTATAATGAATTTGAATCAATCTTACTTAGCAAACATGAGTGAAGCAAAAGTCCCTCAGTCATCTCTGATTCTGGCATACACGTCTAGACTGTGATTATTTTCCACACTGAATGTCGTGTGGGAAGCTTCGTTTTCAACTTCACGCACTCCCAGCCAGAGGAGACATTTATATTTTCATGGCCCTGGGCAAAGGCGCTCTATCAACTTTGGTAGCTACTGTAGGTGAGCTAATTTAGCATGGACAGATGCACAATTTTGTGATGATGTGCCCTAAGGCGTCGCTACTATTGCCAGGTTTGCTGAGGCATCAAAGTGGCTATAACAGGCAGATTTTCCAGGTCAGGGTGCACAGATAAAATGTCTGAGGGAAAAACCAACACTCTGCTTTTACATTTGTGTGAAATCACCTAAATGCAAGGAACAGGAAGCACAGAACATAGAGTAATATGATAATTGAAACAGGGGTATGAGATAATTAAAGGAAAGTTGAGTATCAAGCCCGCTACAACAGCCTCATCTTGACAGAATTTGACAGGAAATTTATTTTGGTTGTGTTAAAAGCAACCTTCTTCTTCCTTTTCATGTGTTCTTTCATTGTTACTGTAAATGGTATGACCTAGTAACTAAGAATGAGGCAAAATTATATGTACCAGTATATAGAATAGAATATATGGATGTGGCTTAAACCAGAAGGACTAAGCAGAAGTCAGTAATTTAACCCTGAAATTTACAATTAACAGCCTCAGAACTGAACTTCAGAGTGACGTTTTTCATCACATTACTAAGAACTATCCATCCATCCTTTTTTTCCATAACAGTGGGGGAATGGAGTCAATCCCAGCTGGTTTGGGAAGAGGCGGGTTACACCATAGAGTCGCCAGTTCCTTAGGCAAGGCATAGGAGAACTATTTACAGAAGAATTTTCATTAAAGTTGCTAAAGGTGTTTATTAGAAAACTGATACTGACACATTTTACTCCCCTAAAAACCCTTATCAGACACTCGCTTCAGCCAAGTACTCATGAAACTCTACCAGCACCCTTAAAATATTTTACCCAGTCTAATTATGACTTTGTATTAAGACCTCACTCTAGCCTCCACGGTACCAGTCCACCTGAATCTAATGATGACACATGTAAGGGAAGTGGGCACAACTAACAAGAGTATCCAAAGAATTAATGATGGACTACAACAGCAGAGAGCCTGCAGCCAACTGCACTGATTACCTATACACTTCAACCCCCGCTTCTTCTGGCTGCTGGCCACTTTGAAAGTTTCACTGAAAACATCAGTGGACTGCACACTGTCCCAAAGCTTTTATGACTTTAATTTGCAGAAGCACATTAGGAAGACAAACAGCTCTTCACTGGCAGTTTTTCAGTTGTGCAGTAACATGAGAATTTTTCTGTCTAAAGCTCAGGAGAGATACCAAACAAAGCAAAATCATGAAAACCAGAGGCAATATATCTCTTCTTGTTCTATAAAGGTCTAACTAATTAAGGAAGAAAGTGTTAAAAGAATTTGGTGCTTTTATATAAACAAGCATTTTTGGAAGATAATCCCTTAAGGGCAGGTATTGAAGAACTGGGATCAAGATATCTGAGTGGGCCATTTTCAAACACTGGTGGACAAAGTGCAAGCAAGATAAGTAAAGAGGAAAGTCCTAAATGCACTACAGGAGGCAAAAATAATATGATAACACAAAACACAAGATTTACAGGGTGGTGAGACAGGCAAGGGTCAAAAATGTCCAGACAAACAAAGATCCAAAACCGCAAGGACAAAACACAGAGCTGAACGATGGACATAGAACAACAATAAGACAACAAGACACCGGTGAAACTAATCGTGATGGAACAATTAAAACAGGCAGGAAACTATTAGAACACATTTGAAGAGAAGTTTTGAAGGGCAAGCAGGTCGAACATTTAGGTACTACAAGTAGAGTGTCATGGGGAAAACCAAAGCAACATTTTGCAAACTGGAAATGTTTGATACATTTACATGCATCAACTTGATGGAACCTGTGAGACAAACTGGTCTGCCCACCACTAATGAGCTTCACTCCTTCTACCCCCTCAGGCCACATGGTCAGTTTTGCACACAATCTGCCATGGCAACATTCAGTCATGGCAATCTGTTTCATCTATCTGGCAGATTTGTTCTGATCTGTGTTATAAAGCCAAAGTAGTTGTTCTGGAAGAGAACAGAAACTTTTGTTACCTGTGGACAGAGCCAGGCTTACTGTTTCCTAAACTGAGCTAACCAGCTGCTGGCTGCACCTTTATATTCAGCCCACACCTTAGAGTGGTATTAATCTTCTAATCTAACTTTCAGCAATAAAGTGAAAATGTTATTTCCGAATATTTCTAACCATTTCTATAAAGGCTCAAAAAAAAAAAAAAAAAAACAGTATCAGCTTTAAAATTCTATTGTTGGTTGGCTCAACTCAGAACCTGAGAAGCTATTACTATGCTTAAACCACCACCATGAGTTATCCACAGTCTCAAAGCTGGGACTGTGAACAAATGCAGGCCAGTTGCCAAAAAGAACCTGATAAAACACTTGAGTTCGGGTGAAATTACTTGTACTATAATGCTTCACATGATGAATTCAGCACAATGTGTACTTCCACAGTCTTACCAATTTGCTGCTCTGAGTTTCTTTTTTTTTATTTCACAGAATTTCAGAGTTACTGTCAGGAAAACATAACTAATAATTCCAGCAGATTTTTTACTTTAAAGTAACGTAACAACAAAGGAAAAGATTTTACGCCTTTAATCTCTGGGTGACACAATGTGAAAAAACTGTGCAGGAGCTCAATTTTATCAGCAAAGCAGAAGTGACTGTACATAATTAGTGAAAACCATTAAATGCAGGACCAGCAGGGTTGTGAGTGGGACATGACTGTGCTGTTAAACTAATGTGTACAGTGCTGTGGAGAACATTGTAGTATATTCATCATGACAGCAGGTTAGCATGGTAGCAAACAGAGTTTGCTTTATTGTAGAACAAGGAGAGTTAGAAAGAACGTCCTGGTTCTCTGAATCATTGCTATGGTTACGTGCAGTTTATTATACCTTATGTGCAGGATTGGACATGGAGGAAAACTGTTGATTGGAACAAAGACTGCAGACCTGTTATACAACTTTAATGGGCACCTACCAGCCAATCGTACGTAACTCTTTTCTGTGGCCAAATGACGTACATCTTGTCGAGAGGGAAGCAGGCACAGTGCAGCTCGACAGAACTATGAGATTCTACACCTGCTGTGTTGTGGTGTGTGTGTGTGAGTGTGTGTGTGTGTGTGTGTGTGAAGACCCAGTTTTTCTAAGTGGAGCTGCAGTAGTGCTGATGGTGGAAGTTCCTCCTCTGGTTTTAATCTCAGTGTTGGCTGTTTATTCCAGTAGATCATCCACTGGGACCCTATTAACAATGACTACCACATATACAGTATAGATATACACACAAACACAGTCACCCACACAAATACCCAATTAAAATGATTAACACACACACACACACACACACACACACACACACTGAGCGAACAGATACACACACATGAAAAGGGAACAGAAAAGACTACATTTTCACAAATACAACACACGCAGCATTGTACACTAATGAATCCTATCAACCATGCACTTATGCAGGTTTGCATCCGTACTAATGGTACAGTACATATACACATACAGTATGGTGAGTAAATCCCTTGACAGATGTCCACATACACCCACCACCCACACACACTACTTACGACATGCATGCAAACACAGCAATGGTAGGTAGATGGTAAATGGTAGATGTGCAGAGGTGGACAATAAAACTGCCAAATACATAACAAATATATAATGCTGCTTCTTTAAGGGCTCACACACTCATACACACACTTTCACAGTGTGGAAAGAAGCTCATATAAACAATGTGTCAATGTCCTTAACGTGTTGATTTGACACAGGTTGGATTATCTGTTTGGCCTAAGTGTTTTGTGTGTTATGTTTTATCAGCATCATAATTAATGCTTTATGATAACTTGAATAGCTTAGTAAAAGCAGCATTACAGATGTACTGTGGGGTTATTCAGAGAGACAGTGACATCAGAACAGACTGAGACTGAGTCCTTTGTTTGCTGTTTTTCAGTGAGAAGCCCAACAGACTATTGACTGCGAACATGGTGGCAATTTTCCTGTCCAGAGACTGACTGACGGGTACAGTGAGCTTTTTTTTTTTGTGGAACTATTGTCATACCTGTTGTTGACATCATTCTCTGCTTGAGAGAACAGAGCTCCTCTTGTTCAGCAATTGCACTGCCTCTCGACTCTAATACTCAGAGTGTGTCAGTGTTTCAGTGTCAACCAGCAGTTTCCCGGATCCTAAAGACCTGGCCTGGGGGATTACCTCACTGTGTGAGTTTTCTAGTCAGGAACTGTTATTTAAAAGAGGATGCTTTCTTTTTACAGTGTGTGCCATTCTGAAAACTCCAACTTCAACACCGAGATCTGGTGCACATTGCTAACTCTCAATATCTATATCTGCTGGTAATGTCACTTGAAAGCAGTGACTTCATTCTGATGGATGCTTTCGGCTATGCCAAGTCAAACCACACTGTGTTGATTTGCATTTCCTTTTAAATGTGTTTAAATGTGTCAAGTTGTGCTGAGTCACGGCTCAGGTCAGATCATGCCTGACACACCTCTGAGCAAGTTGCGGTGGCGTCGTCATTCAGGGACAGTCTCTGCAGTGCCCAGGTCAGGGCCTTGGTGAGAACTTCAAGAAGTCCTGAAGGAGTCCACTCACCCATTGATTATTGAGAGGAGCACAGTTCCTCCTCTGCTTCTCACCACCTTAGTGAATGTGGCATTGCCTTGTAGTTCTGGGTTGTACGAGGACACGTCATACCCTGGGATGTTTGCCAGGCATCCAAGAGTCCAAGATGCTTGTTCAAAGTCAGTGAGTGAAACATTTTGAACTTAATACTGACACTGTGGGGGAACTTTCTTTTGTCAGGGGAAACAGAGGGCAGTAAATCATGCTGAGTATGACTCAAGGAAATTGATTGGGACAGTGGTAAATATTTCTATCAGTGTTTCTTACTGTAAGTTGTTCCCACCTGCATACTATTAAATGGTAAATGGACTGTACTTATATAGCACCTTTCTACTCTTCTGACCATAAGCGCTTTTACACTACATATCTCATTCACCCATTCACACACATTCATACACTGATGGCATTGGCAGCCGGAGCACATCAGAGGGAAAACCAGAAAACATTTTCTCCATAAAATATGATCCAGTTTCACCAAAATCAGTCAGTCAAATCAGTGTGAAGTAGGAATGACAGAGAAGTCATTCATACTTCATAAGTCAGTGTAGCAGCAACATGATTTAAAACATGTTATTTAATGGAAGAAATATTATGCAATGTTGCTTTAAATGTAGTGGAAAATTATGATGGCCATTTTTCACTATTTTCTGACAGAGAGACCAACTAGATTAATAGATATAAAATATAACTGTGAGTTGTACCATAGTTGAACTTTTAATTCCCTCTTTATATCTTATACTTTTCCCCTCTGCTCAGTCTCAGTCTGCTGTGCTTGGGAAACATGTCACTGACTGAGCCTGTCTCACTGACAGTGGAAGATCCCAGAGGAACACAGTTTTTCATTTCATTACCTGTTTATGTAAATAAATTGTCTCATGTGGAAAAAAAATGCACAGATCCCAAAGCGCTGCTTGCTAATTAATTACAAAAGGCACTTCAAAAACAAGGCCAGAGTTCGCTGCTGTAGCTAGTTGTTTGTGATGAAAGTACAGCAGCATCCCACAGCGGCCGTCACAGCAGGGACTGAACCAAACACATCAGCACACATCTGCATTTCAACCTAGCTGATTAACTGAGTGACCCTTCACAGTTTGTACCTTTGTTTTGTTAAATGGAGTTTGACTCTCAAATGAATTCTAATAGAGGAGGATGAGCATGTAAAGCATCAGAGAGGGAAATGTGCTGATTATAAAGCATTCGTCCAGAATTATATAACAAGTAGGTCTGACCAAGGGATCCGATTGGTCCACTAGACATTTAGTATGTGCTCAAATCAGCATGGCACTTTGTTACATGTATAGACTTATGCGTGTGTCTCTCTTGCTCTCTCCTCCCTTTGTCCTGCAGGTGAGAAGTGAAAGATTGGCTCACCCTCCAGCCAATCAGGCAATCAGAGACAGGACACCCTTTAAAAGTCTCTCTCTTGTTTTGCTCTGGCTAATTTTAATTTGTTGTCTGGTAAATCTCTTTTTTCTGACTGCCTCCAATCTTCCCTGAGTTCTTTCTTAGCGTTATTGTTTCTGCTTATAAAGGGAAAGGTAACACACTTCCTTATCACTAAAAATTGTATTATGTCATTTCCATGGTAATGTGATAACTGTCAGAGCTGGTGCAGAAACCAACCAGCTACATTAAAGTAATATATCCATATCTATATCTAGGTCGATTTATAAATCTATAGATCTATATAAAGATAGAAAAATAATCATGTGCGAAGGCTCGCTGCGGCCGGTCCGGGTTCGAGTCCCGACCTGTGGTCCTTTCCCGCATGTCATTCCCCATCTCTCTCCCCACATTTCCTGTCACTCTTCAGCTGTCTCTATCACTAAAAGCTTGGGAAAAGCCAAAAAAAATCTAAAAAAAATCATGTTTTGTTCTTTTTTTCAAAGGTAAAAGATTATATTTTTTAAAACAGCAAATTATCCAACAAATGCTCTTAGAAACATAATAATGTATTGTTGTACACAGACTGTGAAATCAGAGTGAGTTGTATACTTTATTATTGGTACTTCAATGACGTCATGCCAATAATGACGGTAAAGCACACCCTCTCATTTTATATTGCTTAAGTTTAAACTTGTCCACAGACAAGCAGAATATAGGCTACTTTTAAGTCCTTGTGACTTTGATCAAGCCGACAGTGATAGAGTCTCCCTACAGGCTACATCTTCTTCTAGCTGCTGTGTCAGTGTAGCAGCTGCAGGTCACCTTGTTGTTCATGTTGATGCTGCTGTTGGTTGCTAAACTCTGTTTCTTGTCATGGTCCTGTACCATTTTGTTTGATTTGTTTCTGGAAGAACTTTTAAAATGCTTATTTCTGAATTGAGTTTGGGAGGATCAGGTCTAACAGTTGTACGCTAACTTCATTGCTGGAATTAAGTAACAGACATATTTCAGCACGTACTACTGTAGATAATCCAGCTTCCTCCCAGTGTGACTCTGGGTATTTATTCCTCCAGAAGCTCAAGCTCTGCATTGTCCTCACACAGCACTCTGCAAAGTACTGCGATACAGGTGAATTTTTGCACTCAGAGTGGAAATTGAAATGACATGAAAAGTTGAATGATAGAGTATATATAGAGAAAATATTTGTGTCTATCCAACAAACAGGTCTAGAAAGTGTGCAGACAGCAACCTAAAACAAGACAAGAGAGCAGAGATGCTTTATTCCAGTCTTTTAAATGATTAATTAGTCACTTAGTTACCAATATGAGGGAGATCCAACTTTTTTCAACCATTTCCTGTACATATAGTACAGTGGCCTCCTAGGGCAAATTTATCTGTTATCACAATAATAACCATTTCTCGTCGCCAACAGTGGTGACAAGTCATTCTCAAGATGGCTAAACTGTAGACTGTTTCCATGTTTTATATGCACTACTGCATATTTGCATATAATACTTCCACAACAACAAAGGACAGATGTGGGCAAGGAGAACTCAGGTTGGTAGAAACATGGAAACAGCAAAGGTGGTGTGTGTTCTTGAGAGTTCAGGAAGGTAAGTCCCTGAAGATGCTGTTGCCCTTTTCATGCTTATAAGATGGAGGAAATCCTCCACCTGCCTGTCGAGAGGCAGGAGGGCCTCCTCACCTTCCAGTATATTAGGATCGAGCACAAGGGCAATCACTCTTTGTTGCTTATCCCTCTGAATATTCTCAAATCCATCCCCCATCTGGCATGTCTTGAGTGAAAACCTGAGATCTGCATTTCGGTTCCTTGTCAGCCTATGTGCCACCACCCACAAGGAATACAAGGCAGGGCATTGCCATAACATATGAATGAGAGTTCCAACTTCTCCGCATCCGAGCTAACACCGGTCTGTTTTACAAGGGTGAAATATGTGCCATGCATGATTTTTATCTATCAGAGAAACTGATATTTTTACAGTGGTCTCTTCCAGAACTGTAAATATCATGTTATCTCCATAAAATCAACTCAACTTTTATCATCTCTTGTCTCCTTGCATGACTTTTCCATATTCTCTTTGGTCTTATCTTGACTTTACCCCCTATCCTTGCCCTTCCCCTCAACCAGAAAGTTTCCCATCTCCCTCTGCTCCCAGCTCTCTGTCACTTGACACACAGGGATAACAGGTTTGTCTGTGGTGCTAAAGTGCATGAGTGAAAAGGGAACCTCTTACCAAATTCTCAGAGGAGTGTTATCATTCTTGTCCTTTTCTGCCTGCATCACTTCTCTTTTCTCTCTCTCTCTCTATCTATCTATCTATCTCTCTCACTCTCTCTAAAATTCTCCTTTTTTTCCCCAGTCAAATTTGTTGTTACACACTTCAAGGTCGCAAAACATTTCTGCTTCAGCACAGTTTGTTTCACATTAATAGTACACCCTCTGCCTGATGCCTCTTGCATATTTTTCCTCTCTGTCCCATTTTCATCCCAGAGCCAGTCCTACAAGGTTTTCACCTTTCAGTGGTAATATCTGTTAGATTTACATAAAAACAGCCTTGTTCTTCTCCATCTTAAAGATGATGATGTACTTTGATCTTTTGAACCCCCGTCCTTACAGTACCACGTGTTCCTTCAGTTAAGTTGAAAAGTTGTAAGATCGTCGGTTAAAAGTGATAATTAAACTTTGGAGATCACCATTCTCCTACTTTGCTCCCACATTCCTCCATAGTTATCTCCTCCTCCAACCATCACCTACTCACCCTTTTTTTCCTCTTTCACAGCTCAAGGTCAGCCATTACTCAAAGATATTACTGCTTTTCAACAGTTAGCCTCCCTTCAGTAGATTTGTTTTCATCTGAAATTTGAATCGGTGCCCTTATGACTGTTAAAAGGAATGGGGGGCAGATTCAAACTAATGTGCTCCCACACAGTAACAAATGACTTGAAGTGGGGAAGAACTTCCCGGTGCCAAAACGATTCCAGCAGTCATATATCAAAGGCGGACAGTTGGCTTTAATTGAAGACCAATTCTTTTCAGAGAGGAGGAGATGGAACATGAATAGCAATGCAGAGAAAACTGCAGGGTTCAGGCCAGTAGGCTAATGTCTTTTTGATGTGTTTATGGTGCCGTTTATGAGTGGGACACTGAAGCCAAGAAAAATTAACAAAATATGTTGAGAGGAATAAATGAGGGTTATTTTTTCATTTAAAACCAAGGATGTTGTAGAAGGTGAACTCAAATACACAGTAAGTAGCCTTCATTTTTTTTATATAGTCTGACTAGGGGCCTTTACTTGTGGTATAAAAACTGGCATTAAAATTTGAGCTTTTGAGGGAGCAAAGCAGACATGACTATTTTATCTATCTTTTCAAACGCAAAAGCTAAAGAAATAAAGAATGCCACTATTAATGTTGTGATGGCAACAACAGCACTGTATTTTTTTGTCTGTGTATATATATATATATATGTGTGTGTGTGTGTGTGTGTGTGTAACAGATCCATTCCCAGGGGCTGTGAAGTAAAGCCAGACAAAAACTGCAGTTCCTCAAACGTCCACAAACGTCTGGCTACAGAGCGAGTCAGTCTCCATAAGTCCCCATGTTAAAGTGTCCAACTTCACAGCAGAAATAAACATGTTTACAGCCTGGTACAAAAAACAGTTTTGGTCTCTATAGCTAATTTCCCCATTCATGACAACTGTACTGAGGGTGAATTTATATACAACTCACCTGTTCAAATGATATTAAGACCTAAAGTTATTTAGAAATAACAGTGTGACCGCTTTGATTGGCTGGTGGGTGCCGTTACAGATGGCTTGTTTTAGCACCCAGACATCATTTGGCAGCCTCAGGTCCTCCAATGATCATTGCTTTGCTTAGATTTTGAGCTTCTAAATGACTACCACAAACAAATGCATCAGATACAAGGCAATATACAGCTCTGGAAATAACAAAAAAGATGCAATGTTTTCACACCTCAAATAATGCGAAGAAAACAAGATCATATTTATTTTGAAACAACACTATACTAATGCTTTAACTTAGGAAGAGTTCAGCAATCGGTATTTGGTGGAATAACCCTGATTTTCAATCACAGCTTTCATACGTCTTGGCATGCTCTCCACCAGTGGTCTCTCTCTGATTTTTTACAGAGCTGTAGATTAGTCACTCACTTGATTTACTTACTTTGAACTCAAAAAATCGGCACGTCTTCACTGTAATGAAGATTTATTATCAAATGTATTGTACTATTTATTATTAGACCTTCTAGACATTTTAAGAACACACATCAGTATAGCTACATGAGGAAGAAATTGCCTAATTTACATGTAGAGAAGTCACTGTGACACGGTCAGTCCTCCCTGCAGACTCTTTGGCGAACTGCCCATCTACGGTGATGGAGGTTGCCCCCTGCTGTGATGTTCAGTCACGTACACCATATTACTAACTGTCATTGTATAAATATATTTGTGAAACTACTATGAGTCCAACCTCTGATACTGAGGTATTATTAACTGTTTTTTTGATGTATGACACTGGTTCTCCGTGTTTTGTTGGTGCGCACATAATTTTCAAAGCTACATGCCAGTTTCAAAATAAATAAAACATAGGAAATGTAATTAATACCTGGTATGCTGCCATAGATTGATGTGCTGCTATAATTGTCAAGGTATCTCTTCACAACATCAAAGACAGTTTTGTCTGACTGGGATGATGTGGGTCAGCAGAGTAGTGTGAATGGGTCCAGTGATGCTGCTGCTTTATATAAACGTTAATTGTAAAATGTGAAATGTGTAACTGTATTTTTTTTTTCCTCTGGAGTTTCCTTGTTTGGAATATAAAGCTGAGCTTCTGTCTTTTAACTAATGTGATCTGTGAGTGATACATTTCTTTGTATGTAGTATAATGATCTGAGTATTAAGCAGTCGCAAGTTAAGTGGAAAAAGTTACCAGCAAAGGTAGAGCACAGCGTAGAAAGAAGGTCTATGGTAAAACTCTTTGATATTGCAAACACAATGTTGTTAATTTCATCACTTGACTAGATCACTTATTTATGTGGCATTGCATTTCTGTAGAAATTCAGGTTTCCACATTCCACACGCAGGTATTTTGAAGCTGGGAGGTTTCAAATGAAACATTTTTGATTATCTAAAAAAACAATTTTAGATATTCATGAAAAGTTCTAGATGAAACAAGTAAAGGCTCCTGGTGAATTATGTGTAAGAATCTGTATTGGTTTTCTAAAGCATCAATTGAATTTGTTCTTCAGAGAACTCCAGACTAAAGTTCTTTGTGGTAACATTGTTTTAAAAGGTTCTTTAAAGAACAGCGTACAATGATTATGCGATGACATTTCGAGGAACCCACATTTTTAACGACAACAATGTGGTACTATACTGTTGGTAGTGTCTTTGGCAATTTATATGAGAAAATAAAAAAACTACATGCATCTACAAAAGCAAAGCTCATTTCCATGTTTTCATACACTGGGAATGATTTTAAAATGACTGTCAAGGTTGCTCTAATCTCAATAATGAAATATAGAACGGGCCCTCTGAGGTCTACAGTGACAATGTGAAAATAATGTGAAGTGAGTTGCTCACAGTGATGAACCTCCAAGGAATGAGTGCCTGAATCTGCAGTTCCCTTCAGGTTTACAGAGCTTAATAGTAGGACAGATATTTCCCTCAGGAGTCAGTACAGACAAAAACAGCTGAAAGACAATGAATACTGGACTGGACTTCCATTCATCAAGTGGACAAGAAACACAGCACCAAATGAATGATAATGTTGCTCTGTAACTGCTGGATATGTATAATTAATCACCACCATATCATCAACTTTAATAATTATGTGTCATTTTAGTGTTTACGTCTTATTTCTGTTGCTCTCCAAGTGGCCAAAAACTCACTTATTACAGGTTAATGATTCATAACAATATTTCCCACTCACTTCCCATTCACAGATTCAATGTTACCATGTAACTTCACTAACGTAGTGAACGTGTTTTTGTTGTTACATTAAATTATGAACTGGCCATTCTAAATTCCTATAAAAGAAATGTTTCTTTGAGTTTGTAAACTGTATGTGCTGAACTTTTTGTACTACATGCAGTAAAAGCTTTTTACATTCACAATAGGACATGTACAGCCTATTGCTGAAGTTGATATATACTGTTTCTAATGCCACAATTGGACAATATTGTGAAATAGGAATTTGTGTACGCATTGTTTTTCCAGCAATTATCTAGAATATCCACATAAATCTGTAGGGCTGTATGCACAGTTGAGCACAGTACCCTTCAGTATTCTGTGAATTATATCTCATTATTAAATAAAGAGGTCGTACACAGTACTAAACCAAGTGAGGATATATGAGGAATCCTTTTTTTTATGTAAAACAAAGGATATGTATAAAATATAGGAGAATGGAGGATCATACATCAAACCAAATTAAATGAAATGGATCTGAAATATTATTCAGAACTAAAAGACCACACTTTGCATCTAATTATTTCACTTTAAACTTCAACTTAGTTGGAATTTGCTGAATCTGTTTGATTCCTCTCTTTGATTTATGATCTTTATTTGTGAACTACTCAGCCTCATTACAGTCAAAGTTTAAATCAGCTCACATTTAATATGCGGCCAGCCTAGCGATGAGGGCATTTAAGTTAATTCACATGGGATAAATTAAGAATTGTAGATTATGTACAGAGCTGATATTTGACTCCTGGGCCCTGACCTTGTCACCCACCACAAGGAATCACCAGGGTTACCACCACAGAGAGTGGGAAGTAAAAGGAATAACTAGGAATTATAAAAACTAGAATCAAAGCCTGAAGGTGGATGTGAGGGTGGGGGTAGGAGCTATGAAATGGTAGCCTGGAACTTGTTTCTACTTGAACAATTCAAGCATTACTCAGCATAGCAATACTGATTTTGACTGCATTACTTACCAAAACAGTAGTATGTTGTGCTAATATGAAAGGATCAGTGTTTTCACTGGCACATTTAGTTGATCAAACTACAACTCCTCATCAGCACAGCACACCTCCTTAGTGACTAATTAGCTCAGCTTGACATTCGCCATATTCACATAGCGGCCATTTGCCCTTGACGCCCTGCTCAGGGTGGGTAACCCAAATGTTGTTATCAAAAGGATAATGTCTACTGCTGTATTCCAGGTTGTAAGTCTTACAGTATATATGTATAACAAACCAAAAGGAAACAATAGCCTGGTTAACAATCCCACCTCGGGTAAACACTCCGATCTTCCCACCAGTCAGTCAGAACTGCAGAAGCCTCTTGGATGGGGGTGTTTATCCTTTCCTGTAAGGGGCCACTAAAAATATGCCAACTTCTTCAGGCACCGCTACACCACTGGCTACACAATACAATAGGAAAGATTTCATTTGCAAATGTAAACATACATCTTTGACACATCCATTTCATCCTGGAAGTAAAACACAATCAAGCTTGCAATATAATGTTGACTTGCTGTGTCTGTGCCTTAATATGCTGAGCTGGGTTCTGGTCGAGGTTTCTGCCTCTAAAAGGCAGAAGTTTTTTCTTGCTACTGTCACTGAGTGCTTGTTCACAGTGGGAATTGTTGGGACTATGTAAATAATATCACTAATAGTACAATATAGATCTGCTGTATATAAAAAGTGAGATAACTTCTGTTATCTCACTAGGATTTGGTGCATAAATAAAATTGAACTGAAAGAAGCGAGCAATAATTGGACATTGGTACATCCTATCGTTCATCTGCTCAGCCTATAGTTGCCATATTTCTTTCTTTGTTGCTTTTTGCTTCATCATTTCATCTTTTGCTGTTGTCCATCCCTCAAGACTCTCTTAACTGGGACCATTTAAAAGAGCGGGGAAAATAATGGTGTGCTTTAGTGTTTCTCTTGTGTGTATGTGTGTGTGTGCGGGTGGGTGAGAGAGAGAGAGAATCAAGGTGCAGAATTGCAGCCATTCCAGAAGTGTAACTGTCCTTAATGGCTACTCATGGGGGTCACCAACACACACACACACACACACACACACACAGGCACGTGCGCTATCCAGCCCTGTAGCACACGTATTTACCTGAGATTGCCCTGTCAGCTATTAGCTATTCTGTCTCTCTCATGGGTCACTTCTCATCCAGCAAAGGTCGAATCCCAAAGAGCACGATGAGCAGAGAGGGGAAATGAAAGTAAAGAGCAAAATCTGGAAAAAAATAAATAAATGACAGAATATTTATTCCTAATGTGACTGTGCCAAGTACCAATGCTCAAGCATCTGCAGGCCAGTGGTATCCCTCACAGATTACAGTGTAGTTGAAATATACATAAACACACTGGGTTTATATTGCTGTATAAGTAGATAGTATTTAATGGTGAGTATTCTTTTCAAGCTAAATCAGATAGTGAGTTATTCCCACATGTATTCTCTGACTCATTGCATTTCTTCCTCATTAATGAGCCACAGTTGATTAGAAAGCAGTGCATTTACTTCCATCAGTGTCCAGGAAGTTGGCACAGGAGTTAATAAACATGCAGCATGTCAGCTGCCCATACAGGGCATCACAGTTGCTGCCATTTCAATCAATCTCTTTGTGAAGACTGCACATACTACGACAAGGCTAATGCTAGCAGCTGTGTGAAGCAGCTTTGGCGCATGTCCATGAGGTGTTGAAGTGAGAGAAAATCATTTCTTCAAGTGGGTTGTGGGCTGATGATTTACGCATAGCATGGAACATATGTGCTGTGATCTGTCAACGAGCTGTCAGCTGTGCTCTCTTAGTCGCTGTTGTTGGTAGGAACAGCTAAAAAGCAAGCTGGCTTGCATACATCCACATTTGGCTTGGAAATAACCAGAGACATCTAAACACCCTCAGGTTTATGTCATAAATAGGCAAACTAAACCAATTAGGAAACCTCTCACAGAGAGGAAATAGATGCTGCAAAGCCAACAGAGTACACTTGCCTTAGCAGTAAACTGGAGCTGTTTAGCCAAATCTCCCATTATCACGTCTCAATATGCCAGCTCTGAACAGCGGTGTGGGAATTGGTGGCATTGCTAATGACAGCATTGGCAGAGTGGGAAGCATCTCCAGCTTTGGACCATAGGTTTGGAGGCCCACCACTCTGCCTTCCCAGTGTTGGGGTTATTTTCCAGGCAATAAATTGTATCTATGAGACCACAAGATTGCAGATTAGTTAAAATATTACAGAGCATGTGATCTTCCAATGTTACTGTTCCATTCCTCAGGTGTTTGAGGACATTTTAAAGGCAAGCCAGGAGCATTCACTGACTATGGCTGGTGATGCACTTTTCATTAACCAGCAATGTAAGGAATTGCAGTTTCAAATGTAGTATTTTACTGTCTTACCAGGAATTGGATTGTGCTCTGGCATCAGTTTCTTCATGTTTTCACATACTGACCTGTGAGACTAGATTGAGTTTTGAGTTGGTGGGTGTTTGAACACTCTGGGTCACTATGAGGACAGGACCCCTGGAGTGTTGCATGCACTGCGGCTGAGCTAGTTAGAAAATATTGCTAAAATGTATGGTGAGTGCTTGTTAAACCACCATCTTTTTCTTTTTGAAATTGTGAATTACAGAGGATGATGTGTGGGTGTGGAGGATTTAGAGTTGTTGGAAAGCATCTTTGACTGAACTGGGCTAACTAATGGGCTAAAGTAATGTAAGCGGAATAAAATAAAGCAATGCCAACTTTTGCATCACTGCCCTGCTGGTATTCCTTAAATCCTTCTGAACCATTGATTTGTGTTCTTTTACTTTCCCCAAGCAATATTGCCCATTCTTGCTACTATTTATCATCTCAGCTTTGTGTACGATCTTTGAGCAGCACAGTTCTCTTTGCCAGATTCACCCTGCCTGCAAAGTGTCTTGTAAAAAGATCTTTTCCAAGCTGTTGAGCAACAGTTTTCCTTTGACTGCTGATGTTCAAAGGCACACAATGATGAAGAGAGAGATTTCTTTAAGTAACTCGTGTTTTATTTTGAAGAAAACATAGTAACTCATGCCATTAACATCAGAAAAGATGCAGTGCTCCTCCCTTAAGGCAAGTTCAAATCCTGAAGGGTTTTTCTTCAATCTGCGCTTTGGTGCACACTTAGTTTTGATTTCTTACATTTTCGCACACAAGCAGTTTGTTCCACCACAGAGATGCTTTTTCAGAGATGATTTGTATGGGCCTGGAAGATATTTGTTTTTATTTTCCTCTCCCATTAATCATCTTATGACCCCTCAGATTTATCTTGTGACTGCATAGATTAGAAAGTGTTTGACTAAGCTATTTACCTGTATATGAAGTGGTCAAAACTAGAACAGAATGTTTTGCTGCTTCCACATATTGTCATTTGCAATAATAAATCAGAAACAGGGGACATTTTACTGCAGAATAAGTACTTTTACTTTAAGTGTATTTTACTGATAAGACTTATGTAGTTGTACTTAAGAAGGATAGAACTTGGTCTACTTGTATCATAATGTTTTGGTACTACGATTGGATAAAGCATCTGAAAACTTCTTCCACCACTGGTTATCTCTAGCTTAAAGTGTAAGCCCTTTTTATGGCCACACTCTTGTTACTGACACACACACACACACACACAAACTGTACAAGGAAAAGGATGTGACATGCCAGCACAGCAAAACGATTTAGCTTTTCCATGCTTGGTCCTGAATCACATCAGCTGTTGACCCTTTCCCCACATTACGTTTCCCTATATTTCCCCAACCTGATCGGCTTCAGCAGGCCAAACACAGCATTATGTGTTACACTAAAGCAAAAACTCATATTACATAAGTGCATAACTGTAAAGAAGGCAAAAAAATAACTGAGCTGTGGAAATACAGAATTTAACGAGTCACACAGGATCATGAAAAAGATTACGCCTGTGATAAATTTTCAAAGAAAATAAGTTCAATGCATTTTCCATCAAAGCCATCAGTCTGCAGTCTGCATCAGCTGTCACACACTGAGGCAGTGAATCTCTTCACTTATTAACTTTATTAGTCAGCAGAAGAGTAATAAAAAGCAAATGCCTGTTTCTTAATCTACACAAGAAGAATCAACTTTAATCTTGCTTAATGTGCAAGAAAGTGTGTTTTCATATGGCTCCCAGTACCTGACGATATTAAATTACACATCATGAATGTGTTTTTGATTGTATATGGGAGGTGTCTTTGGTGTTGTGTGTTTGTGCACGTCTTGCACACACATCACAAGCACGTCGACAAAATGTGACTGAAATTTAACCTGAACCTTGAAGTGCTGGGAATCATTCCAGCTAGAAAATCCCATCCTCATCAACTTTTTAAATTGGATTTTCTCCTCTGCCTCGTTTTATTGTTTTTTGTAGCAACATTTCAATTAGACATACGTGGACAGAAATAGACGGTGCTCAGAGCTCAAAGGAATTACATTCCTCTACGTGTGCTCGGACACAAAGGCTTCAAAGAGCTATGGTTGCCAGCTTCCAAGCAAACTAATGGATTTTTGTTTTTAGCTGACAAAGGAGCTGGCATCCATAAACTGGCACACACAGGCATACAGATATGCTTACACACACACACACAGACACAAAGAAAAAGCAGGATTTACTAAATAAGGTACTTTTCCAGACAGAAACAGTCTTTTTTTCACCCATCCATTGTTTCTTTGCTGTTTATCCAGGGCTAAGTCATGATGGCAACAAGGTAAGTAAGGTAGTCGAGACATCCCTCTCCCCCACTTTGGGGATCCCAAAGCGTTCACAAGCCAGATGAGATATACAACTGTCTTTTAATAATCTCTCCAGTGTCTTCTGGAGGGTCTCTTACCAGCTGGACATGCCTGGACATCACCAAGGAAGATCCTTTCAGTATGTAGAAGCTGCAGCTCTATTGCAGCTCCCACCAGATGTTTGAGTGAGCTCTTATCTAGTGGGCCCATATCTATAAATCATTCTTTCGTTAACTACCCAATCCTAGCAACCCTTGATGATTGGAACATAAAGTGACGAGTAAATCAAATGCTTTGTCTTCAACACCGTTTTCACCACAATGGTCACATATTGTGGTCACATTACTGATGATGCAGCACAAGTCTGTCTGTCAAACGTATCCTCCATTCACTCATGAATAACACCACAAAATGCTTGAACTACTTCACTCGGGGAAGTAAGTCACTCCAAATCCAGAGGGAGCAATCCACTGTTTTCTGGCAGAGAACCATGGCTGCAGACTTGGAGATACTGGCTCTTATAATGATAGCTTCACACTTTGCTGCAAACCGCCCCAGTGCACGCTGAAGGTTACAGTCTGATGAACAGAACCACATCATCTGCAAAGAGCAAAGGAGCAATGCAGAGTTCCTCAAACCAGAACAACTCATCTCATCCAGTATAATTAAATCCCCAAAAAGTTCATTTTCAATTACAAAGGATCCATGTAGAACCTCTTGAGCATGGTTCTGTAATGATCTGTCTAAAAATTGTACATAAAGCATTGAGTGCCTCTGTTATGGCACAAGTGTAAAAACAATTTTGTGAAGTGATATAAAACCTTTCAAATGACAGTATTCTTTCACAGATGGAAATAGTGAAGACACGCAGTAACAAATGTCAATGTCCTGAGTCAAGGCCTATGACTAAAACAGGCTGATCATAACCGAATGATAATCTATCTCAGTAAAAAACAGCAATAGTAGTAAAGCTTTAACATTCATGATATTGTTGCTTGAACTGATTTAGACTTATAACTTGACTAGGCAAGATTGACTCACTCTGGGAATTTAGGATTTACACAAACAAGTTTAAAAGAAACACAATGTAAGACTTGTGTTTGACATGTGAAGTGTGTCCTTCAGAATCTCTGTGCCTCTGCTCTGAGAAAAAAAAAGGTTGTTCCAGCTTGCTGCTGAAAACATGTCCTGATTAGAGTCAAATCATCTTCAATCAAACTGCAAGTTTGCATGACTTGTGAGCTAAAACACAGATGTCCATGTTGGGGCTGAAAAACATTGCCATTGATGCTTTTTGAAGTGAATCTCCTTAATGTACGATAGAAATCCATACCAGGACATCTTTATCACAGCTTCACAACTCTACTTATCAGTGTTTTCTAATAACACTGGACAGTCATGAAAAAGGTAACAAACTACCAGGGAATTATCACTCCATGATGCACTTCCTCTCAACGTTACAATATTGGGTCTCTCTCGTCTTTAGTGCTGTTTCCAGAAATCCAGTGTAGCAGCAAACTGCAGACAGACACAGTTAGAGGATAACTGGTAAAAACTGGTGTTTCTCAGTTTGAATGTATTATTCATAGGTCCAAACCGCTCTAACATACATAGTTTAACAAACTTATTATTATAGTATTTTTTTTAAAGCACACTTGTGTTCATGTGTCAATTTTGGGTGATTTTTTTACCCATATGTGCAAAAATAATGATTCGTAGTCATCAACAATAAAGTTATACTTAATATTATTAAGATTAAAATCTTAAATGATGTAATCAACTGGTTTCTAGAGAAGAAACACTTGAACAATTTTTGACCCATGCTGTGTATCAGAAGATTGTCTGTAAAGGTCATCCAGGTCATAGTATGTTAGATGGGGATTGGGGTTAAAGCTGCATTCTTAGATGTTTCATCACTTGGGGACAGAAGAACTCCAAAACAGACACACAGCTCTGACATTACTGATACAAACATGCTAGCAAACAAGCAACTGGACTTGATGTTGTAGCTGAGACTGGACTATACAGTGACTGATTTGTAACACAAAACTCTGAGCTAAAGGGGTGTTTCATAGAGACATTTGAATCCAAATCACCAGGATTTTCATTCTTAATCTGGATTCATTCATTATGATGTCTAATTTGGAACAAGCTCAGCTTTCTCTTTGCTGCCGGGCAGAGGGTACTGCTCACACTGCATGTGTGTGAGCTCCAGCTATAGGTGTTCACAAGTCCATCAACAGGAAGAGCACAGGAGAAAATAAATTGTACTATAATTCTAAAGTGCCTGTCAGCCTCTTCCCAGATATGTAAATACCTGAGCATGTTTATCATTCACTCTGTGACATTTTTGTCTGGCTGTCGCCTCTCACAGGAAAGAAAGTGCTTATAGAGTTCATTCTGTTTCAGGTGCATGTTGATCAGTTAGTAAAAGTTTGTATTCAACAAAAATATGCAGAGCTGTACCTGCACAACATTTAAATGGCCAATAATTTGGTCAAAAGGAGCCGGATCTTCCAGCCAGGCTGTGTCAAACAGCTCTCCCTCATGCCTCTTCTTTCAATGACAGGAACTACTAATCTCTCTCAGAGAGAGAAAAAGCAGCACACAGTCCTGGCAGGCATAATTATGATAACAAACATCTGCATTTCAAACTCCCAGGCTCATGAAGAACCTGCAGAAGTGTCTCTGAATGAGAGCTTTTACACAAATTTACTTTACTATCTTAATGACAGTGGTCACCGTGTGTTATGGGCTCAGGGCCTGCTGATGAATAATACAGCAGGGTTTAATGAACTCGCCCCTGAACTTGCTTACCTTCCTACAAATTGGCACAGTAGTTTGTTTCTATGCAACAGTTTTCAGGAAGATTAAAACAAAGAAAAAAGACTATAGTGTAATAGCTCTTTAATAACTCTACAGACCCTTTTAGTCTCTTTCAGCTTGTTGTTTTGAGTTTACAACCATTAACTTTACAGTTTTGGCATTGTCACTCTGATCCACACAAGACAGAGCATTTAGAAGATAAAGAGCTAGACATTTCCATCAGTAGCAGGAAACAAAAGACTGAATGTTCATTCTTTTCATTCATCTTCCTCTTCCATCTTCCTTCAACCACTTTCTTTCATTCTTATGAGGGTCACAGGGCCTAGGAGCCAATCTCAGCTGACATGGGACCGGACGTGCGGTAGACCCTGAACAAGTCAGCTGTTCATCACAGGGCTGACACCTATAGAGAGACAACCATTCATACCAATGGGCAAATTAGAATAATTTAGAGTCACCAATTAACCTGCATGCCTTGGGAGTGGGTGGAATCCAGAATAGTCAGAGAGAACCCACGCAGACATGAGGAGAGCATGCAAACTCCACACAGAAAGACCTCAGCCCCTTCCTCAAACTCCCCATCTTACTGTGAGGCACTGTAAGAAGAGTGAATACTGGAATTGAATTCAACAGATGGATATAAAAGAATTCCAAATCTATCCAGTTTTGGTTTTAGCATTTACAGTAACAACTGTTCCGGTCTTTTGGTAAGCCTTCACAAACTTTTTTTAAACAAGTTGCTGGCATTAAATTTAAAATCATTTTCCAAAAAGAATAAAGATTTCTCAGTTACATTTCATTTCATTGACATCTTTGTGTTGTTTCTAGTTAAATACAGGGTTTTACACATCATCACATTTTGTGTCTATTTACATTTTATACTGTGTCACTGTGTAGAAACAGCTGCATGTGCTATGCTACATGTTGCTCAGTGTCTGCTGGATATGTTACTAGGAAAAACTTTATAAAGTGAGAATTTTTTAGTCCACCAGTAAACAAAAAGCATCAGTGGATGCATTTTGATGTGTTTTCTTGTCAGACTGTCCATCGGTTGTTGTAATACTTTGTTCATGGATTTTTCTTATGCAGGTTTGCCTGGATGCTTCTTGCTACCTACAGTATAAACAATTCATGTAAAGAGGATACTGCAATCTGATGTTCATACAGCATGTCCCCTGAACTGTCAACACACAGCATTAATGTGTGCCAATGAATTATAATACTGTATGTTCTGTCTGTATAAAGGCACTTCAACGGCATTGAAGATTCAGCCTACAATATTGCAGAGCTTCAACCAAATCATTCCAAGGCACGGGAATCCTGGTAAAGTATTACGTTCAAACCGTGGGCAATCACATCTCAGTAGATCATCATAGATCATGATATTGCTTTTGTGAAAGCACAAAGCAGCTTCCCTACTGAGTGCGAGTGATTCATACCTCTTCGAGAAGGACGATGCTGAGAGGGATAGTTCCTCAGTCCTCTCAGTAAATCTTTAAGTATTTGGGAATAAGAAAAGTGCTTGAAGCCTTTAACAACAAATAAAGGATATCTTTTTAGTTTGTCATACAATTTTTATTTCCCAAAACACATTGAATGGAATCAAATTTGACATAAAACTCTCTTGATTTTTTTGAGATCATGAGTTAACGTGCATCGAGCAAAAGGAAATACGAGACTGCAAGTTCGTGAAAGAGTGAACACAGACAAAGGCCAGCAAATACAGTATATATGGTACATAAGACAGTAAATGTTCTATTCTTTCAGTGTTCATTCTTTTTGCTGGAACTCTGGGTCACCATCGGGGTCACTTCAAACTTTTCACAGCATTTTGAGGATATGCCAGAAAGAAAAAAAGTAACTAAAAAGATATTTTCAGTAGAATCTTCCTTTAAAATAAAACATCAAAAGCCTGTCTCACCAAACATGGGTTACTTGCTGCAGTGGGAAATGAAAATATTGTACAGTTTGTCATTGAGGAGCTGCTGAATTTAAATTGAAAATACCCAAATCAAAAAGAAACATTCACTCACTCACATACACACACACACACACACAAAGGCTGAGAATTACACACCCAACCATTGTCCTGTGTTTGAACATCTTTCATCTGTCACATCGCCTCAACTTGTTTCCTTTTCATTCACGTCTCTCTCTTTATTTATCTCTCTCAGAACTTACATAACTGATGAGTACCGGATAGAATATTATTCATTTAGACTGACATCCCCTCAAATGCTGTCTGTGATTGAAGAATAGATGAACCACTGTCCTCATTATCACTGCTCTTCCATGTGAACAGAAGGCATAATTTAGAGTCCAAGCCTTACTGGTCAATTTACTCGAGATTCGATGGGTAAATTCTCCACCTTTACATTGCAGAGTCAACTGAGGATGAACTCTAAGAAAACTGTGAACAGAGTTACTTCACAAGTAATGCCAACCAATTCACTGAATAAGTGCAAGACATTTCCAAAGGATGTATTTACCAGGGTTAATGAGAACTATGATGACGAATGTTCGTCAATGACCTTTTTCCATGACAAAGGTGAGGTGATGACGAGCTAGAGTAGATCTTTGATGGTAAAGACTAAAGACTAGACCAGGACGAAATGTGTGTTTTCGTTTGTTTGACAGAAGTGCTTTTTTACACAAATGCACTTCTTTGTAATGACAGTGGTCCATGTTTTTTATGGTCTCAGAGCTTTTGATGACTAATACAGCAGTGTAATGAACGCGCACCTTCTTTTTCTTTTCAGTTTCTCCTGTGACGTAAAATGTTCATCATCGACATTCATCATCAACAAAGGCGAGACAAGGATGAGCTAGAATAGATCTTTGCTCACAAAAACTATGACAAAATGTTTGTGATGAGTTGAAAATGGAGGTGTGTGTCAGGGTTTTTTAAGACCTGCACCCAGCTGACTGCTACAAGAGCCGATGCGCACAAACTGACCCTTGCAAATCGCAACCTGACAATAACAACCTGACACAGTTGTCCAGAATGAGCACTGTGTCGCTGTCCAAAGGTCTGATCCTGCTGCTGGGAACATACAGTATATAGTGAAGCTATACAGACAAATTGTTCCAGCAAAACAAGTCACCCTTCATAAGATTGACACAAACATACATGCACCATGCAAACAAAAGATTTTGACTAAACATCAACTAAAATGTAACAATGAAAACTTTATGTGACCTAAAATTGCCGAAAACGTGAATACTAAATTAACTAATTACTAAATTAACACAGGTTAGAAAAAGATCTCCTGAAGAAAATGATTTTTTTTTTCCAAACAGTACTACGTGCTGCCCTGAGCAATTAACACAAAATGGTACCATGTAATAGGTTTCTTCCTGAAGGTTCATGTTTCTTAAAAATGGAATCGTTTCTTCTCACATTAGCAGGGCTGCTCTTTATTCAGATGAGGCGTCTGCTATAATCCCTTTCAGTGACATTATGGAATGTTCATTGTGGATGTGAACGACTAATTAAGACAGATATCAAGGTACTCGAATCAAAATGAGAACAGAATTTTAATGTCATATTCCATAGAATACTTTGAAAGTCATTTGGTGCCTGTAAAAGGTTACACACTGTTTGCAATACTCAGTATTCATAGGTGGTCAGTGCAATAGACTCTGCTGTTAGAAGGACAGATGCAGAAAAAAAACAGCAAGTTACATTTTCTGAATAGTTCTCATGAAAATGCTAGCATGGTGTTCATCTCATCTGTATCTGTGTGTTTCTTGTAAAAAAAAAAAAAGGTAGCATGAGAGGAACTTTGTGCAGATACTGAACGGCTTTTACAGCATCCAATAACACTACATGCAAGTTACTCTAAGACCGCTTATCAGCAATGATTGTTCCATTGGTCATTTTAGGTGACTCTCCTTGAACTGAGAGCTTCCAGTGAACCTGGAAAAGGACCAAAGCACTTACTTGCATTAAAAAGGGCACAGAGGGGGCACAGAGGGAGGAGAAGGCAGATTAAGATTTAGACAGCTATTGCAAACAGGGGGGCAGAGGGAAAGAATGAGTGACAAGTTGCCTCCAAAGGGATTATGGGTAGGAGATATGTTGGGGATTGTGGGATATATGGATTGAGTAGTAGACTGAAACAAAATGAAATAAATAAATATTTATAATATTTATAAATAAATAAATAAAAAATAAATATAATAAATAAAGCTTACTCCATGCTCACCAAGTGTGTGTGTGTGTGTGTATTTTTGGGTCAAATAATCAATTTAATCTGCACAAAAGAGCTGCTGACTCCTGAGCGTCATGTACAGGATGATTTACTGGATGTTTGCATTGTGTGGTAACTGTCTAATGATAAGATCAATTAAAGTCTTTTAAAATACAGTGTTTTATGGTGGCATTTTAACATCCAGCCAATGGAAATTAGCCTTTAAAGCTAAGTCTGGCTCATTAAGTTTATTAGATACTGTCTAACTCTGCCCCATCTGTGGCACGTACATCTTAAATGGGTCACAAACACTGTATATATTTTCACTTTTAGAAACAGACTCAGCAAATTTCCTAAAATACCTGAGCACCTTTGGATTTTTGTAAAACTTACTCAAAGAGATGGAAACAGTGCCTTTGTTGGGGACTATTTTCATCAGTGGATTAATCCATACTTGGTGCTCAGAGTATTACAGCTGGACAGTGTGTGTCAGATTGAGTTAAAATCAACTACAGAGTGAGTTAGTGGTAATGAAGAAACATGTCAGCAGAGAGTGCAACAGTGTGACTCACTGTGTTTTAATGGTTTTTGGACAATGATGGAGCTGTATTACACAGAGGAAGAATAAATTACAGGCTTTGGTTGTCAGGATATTGTTTTTTAGGTTTGTTGACAAGATATAATTATTTTTCACTCTCAACAGAAATAAGCAAATTGTCAGATAATTACTTAAAGACACTACCAGCCTGGTGAGAGCTGAGTTGGGAGGAGCCATAACCATCAGGAATCACTTGTCAACCAACCAAACCACCATACCTTGACTAAACCAAATATGAGTAAGAGTTGGGAGCACAGGCTCGAGGCAAAGGATTACATGCAGACTAAAGACAGAAAATGGTAGCATCCAACACACACACACGACTCATCCCGCCTGGGATGAGAATGTCCTGTACCACATATCACAATAAAATCATGTCATATAAAGACACGGTCATGTACACTGCATACATGGACAGAATCCTTACATGCATCAATTATTCCTTTTGATTTGTTCCAGTTCTTTTCAGGCAAACAAATGGCATCAAATCATGTTTAAAAGAGAATGAGGTCATATCACGCTGGGCTGGTATTTCTGTTTTAATCCCTTCTGTGAATATTGATTGTGAAATTGCCAGAAAACATGGAGATATTTTGGGTGTCCTTTAAAAAGTTAAATTACAGCGCTGTCTCCAGGATTTCTCAAACACTGAAAGGCAGACATATAATGTTTCTATCTGATGTATTAGATCAACAGTCGACACACCAGATAGGAAAGTGATGATGTAAAAAATACTGCAGTATAGTCTTTAACACACACAGGAAATATGAAAGTCGCTGCCATCATGTCATGTGTTGCCATGCAAGCAAAGAAGTGAGTTGAAGAAGAAAAAGAGTTCATATCGAGGTCAGAGACTTTGTTGAAGCAAAAGGCACTGTGGGGGTCCTTTAAAGCTGCTCTTTCTTTCTGAGTCTGTGATGTGTAATTCTCTCGTCTGTAGTTCATGATCACAAAGATTTGTGGGTTGGAGGATACAATAGTAAAGTCAAATCCAGGTCAGATAAAGGTCCCATTTATATGCACTACTTCTCTGCTTCAGGGCAATCACTCTAATTAATAATAATCAGCTCTCACCTTTAAGGATCTTAGAAAAGCACATGCATGACATAGAAAAGAGGCTTTTCCCCGAGTCTCTCAGTGCTGCCCTGGTGTGTCTGCTTTCTTCTTCCCAATCACAGCAGGGACAAAGGGCTGTTATCTGGGTTGGCATCCTTTATGGTCATAGTATGGCTGTAGCACGTAAAGCCCTCATTACAAAGATGAATGCACATTTAGTTCACTGGTTTACAGAAATGTGGAAGAAGCGTTCTGTTCGGATGAGTCATCCTTCACCACATTCTGTGTGGGTGAGTGTATATGTGGCGCACACCAGTAGAATGTTAGACCCCTACAGTGAGCAGACCTGGTGGCTCTATGCTGTGGGGTCATGTTGCTGGCATGGTTTGGGTCCATTTGTTGCCTTCAGGGGACAGGTTGCTGCAAACAAATACAAAGCTTGTCTAAATGTAACTAAGTATGATTCTTGATATAGAATAATCAAAGATTAACTATAATGTTAACTATAATGTACTGTATGTACTGTAACAACAACAGCCACAACAATAAAAATGTTTTCAAGAATCTAATGTGTAGACTGTTCATTCCTGAAGTGATGATAATTCACTTTGGAGGTGGGTGTACACCAGTCAGAGTACATTCTCACTCTAGAAGTATTAAATAATCAGCTCTGCAAAGTGCTACAAAGCACTGACTTGGAGTACATCTATTTACTCTCTGGGGGTTCTAGGTTTACACTGCAGTTGTTAGGAAGCACTGAAAGAGTGCCCAAAAGTACCACTCATAGAGTACATTTGCACTCTCAAAGTGTTCAAATGTAACTCTTAATTTGAAGTATATATTTTGCTCTTTTGACAGTGTTCAGTGAACACTGAACTCTTGGACATATATACACCAAAATGGGTGTTAAATGTACACCTATAGAATACAATACACACTGTAATATACACTTTTGCTGTGTGTGGACGTCACGGCACCTTCTTTGGTGCATACTGTGCTGAGTGGGGGATCTTCTGTAGGTCGCGATGCGTCAGCCTCATAATTGGCGGTTGGCCTTCAAGATGAGCTTGTTTGGCAATATGGAGACAGTATATCCCTGTAATGAGATACAGAGCGAATGTTTGAAAGAGAACTTTAGGTTACAAAGGTAACCCCGGTTCTCTGGTAACATAAGTGAGGTATCTCACCAGACCACCCACCTTGCGTGAAACGAGGAAGAGGTGTGCTTATTTTGAATGAGCTGGTGACGCTGCATCATTCTCTTTTACAGGGAGAGAATGTCCCTCCACATGATGCAGTTGTCACGACTGCCAGCCAATTGGGCTGGCGTCATGTTATTAGACTT